>ML779119.1:126760-143484 GCA_009831015.1 Picea engelmannii | reverse complement strand
TTTGAGAAATACTTATTTAGAGGTAAATACACACACACATATATATTATACTTTTCCTCTTCTTTGAAACTTTTTCTTTTAAATTAATTTTTCTCACATTTTAAATGACAATTAACTTATCTAATGCCAAATATGGAAAAAATCCTTCAAACTTTTTGGTGTGCACTTATACTTCTTCACGTGCACCTTAAGAAATTTTTTTCTTTTTTTCTTCTCCTTTTTTTTTTTGATTTTGTGTAGAATTAATTTTTTACTTTCGTTGAAATGTGTAGAATATTTGATTTATAAATGGCCAATGGCCAATATGAAGTCAAAGGCATTATTTTAGAGAAACTCTATTTGTGGCCAAAATTTGGATCTAGATGAATCTATGATACCATTGTGGTGAACCAAGCCAGTTCACCAAGTAAATACCCAATGTAGGCAGGACAATAGGTTATAATCCATAAAGGATAATATATTAATTAATAATGTATATGAATATGAGATGATGAGATACAATAAGAATGAGGGCCTTATATACCCACGTAGGGGTGCCCTTCCATGAAGAGATGTGAACTTTCATTGGGAAGGCCTCTCTTCATTAATTATTCATTAACTATTATAATGTATTTATATTTATTATTATTTATTATGTTCATAACATTTGTCGAGAAAGGTGCTAGTCATTAACGGTGTGATAGTTTGCCTCAAATTGTGGAACAGGCGTCTGTGTTGGGTTTTGGCACGAAAAACGCTCGGAGCCAAGTTGAGTTTTGAGAGAGTGTGTTTTGGCGAGCATGTACAACAAGTAATTGGGAGAAACTTCCAGGGAGTGATTTATTCTCAGGTTTTGGCCAAACTAGGTGCAGGAAGAGCCAAGCTAGGGGTTTTGGGACATTTTGGAGCCATTGAATCCATCTATTTTGCATTTCGAGCATTGTAAAGCACTGATTTTGACACTTTGAGAATTAATGAAAATGATCCATTGGAAGTTGGACCAGGAGATGTAGCCCAAGAGAGGGGTGAACTCCTTTATCATTTTGTTGTGTTATGTGATTGTTTATGATGTTTTTTTATGTCTATTTATGCTTCTCATGTTAAGTAAAAAATCATTAATTTCATGTGTTTGCAAACTTGATCTAATTTCCTAAGTCACATAACTATTTCACTTGCAAATTTATACATGCAAGCCTTTTTCATTTTCATATCATTGCCCCCTTGAAGAGACAAGTGAAACTTGCTTTTTATCAATAAAGGCATCATTTTGGGTGTCGTGGTTCTCTACATTTTGATGTTCCACTGGCATTTGCTGCATCATTTCTGTTTATACTTATTATGATATATTTGATACCTAACAATATCTCATTCATTAGGTTGTGCAGGTTGATGGAGAAGAGGGATATGGATTAGGATTGTTGTAAGTGTAGATATTGATTTTGAACCTATGAATTGGGTTGTGAGAAGAGAAATTATATCCAACCATAGGAATATTTCACCCTTGTGGATATATAGCCTCATCTTGAGGGTGGTCTTTCTTACAGAGATATCTTATGTAGTAGGGAGCCTATCTTTAGGTGGAACATCCCTCTTCTATATCCAATTGGTGGAAAATTCTAGAAAGATAAATATTCATGAGTATACCTATGCATTATGTTATATTAATGCTAAAGTATTATGGTCTATGTCATGGTTTGAATAAATTTCTAGTCTGTTTAGTTTTCAATGTGTGTGTTAGCCTATATTTATAATTTATGGTCTTATGTATAATTGAATGGTTACATCATGTTTCATAAATATCTATTGTCATGCTTGCATATGGTAAATATTTAATTTAAAAACAAAGAGAATGGTATCAAAGAAAAAATTAGTGTGAATTGGGTGGCTAAGAGAGTACCCAATATCCTCAAAGTGCATAGAGGGTATTCGGTGTGTTACAACCTCCAATCCATGTTAGTGCAATTAGAATTCAAGTATTTGTTGATCCAAAAATCTCCTTTGGTCCCATAATGATTTTTTTCATTCGATACCTCTCCAAGGTAGTAGGAGGGCTACCATAACTAATCATTCAAATATAAGTTTTGGATCTAAGTAAGATAGTGTGAGTGATCACCATAAATTTTATTATCAACTTAAAGGGTATCAGGAAGGTAGTGTAAATGGCCATTTCATGTTTATAGTGACCTATCAAACACTATATGAATATCATTCATCATCAATAGTTCATATGGTCATGGTAGAATATGTAGAAAATATTTTGGTTTCCTACCAATTAGGCCTCATTCATTGATCTTGGGCTAGAATATCCAGTTGAGTTTCATATTTGAAGTTTTTACTATCATGATATAACCGTCATCACGTGTTATTAATATCTATTGAGGTCAAATTTCCCAATAGGATCTCATGGGCATGAAATTAAAGTCAATAGAATCACCTTTGGCTCATTTTGTATCCCATAGATTTTGGCTTTTGGGGAGTCCATCACTGGCATAATTTTGAGTTATGAAAGCCTCCCATATCAAAAAAGGGTATGTGTAGGTTGATCACGTCAAATTTTATCAAATGTAGAAGATGTATGATTAATTTCAATGTTGCCCCCTTCCACTAGTCACTAGGTAGGTTCCACTTAAGCTAAGTCTTGCATAGAAAATATAAGACATTCTTAGGACAATTTTGGAAAATCAATGGTTGTATGTTTAATTTCTAGAATATTTCCAAAAATCTCACATATACATGATTTATTATGTGTGCAAGTTGTGCCCATCTGAGGTATAAATTCACTATTGTAACTCTAGGATTTATATCCTTTTCTACACCAAACCTAGAATTAAGAAAAAAACTTATTCATGATGTAGATAAGATTGATATCTTTCCAATAGTATATTGTATGACCATTTTTCACCCCTTTGTCATCAAGAACAACCATGAGTATTTTTAGGGAAACTATTATTGGCCACTATTATTTCCTTACTTACTGCTTATTCCTTGAGCCTTTTCACTCCTTAATAAGTTGTCAAAGCCTCCACCTCATTGTTAGTGGAAGTTACTAGTCCCCACAAAAAATCTATTTCTATTTTTCCTTCAAGATTGTAAATNTGCACTTTCTACCCATGGGTTTCCCTTAGAATCTCCATCAAATAACCATATATGTCGATTCTTCTCCTATTCTTAGCTACCAATGGATGCCTTTATTTGGATTTCTTACTTGAATATTGAAGAGTGTTAGATTTTCATTGAGTTGTTTCAACCACTCTAACTCATCTACCTCATAATGATCCAAATTGGTTTTCCCAAAACCAATGGAACATGTAGTTTCTTGAAGTAGGCCCAAAGCTTGATTTTTTACCAACCTTGGAGTGAAAAATTCATGTTGAAAATTGACCCAATTTCCAGTGAACTAGATCTTTCATGAAAGGAAATTTAGCACCACAATACAAAAATACTTGAGTATATTTTACAAAATTTCCAGGTACACAGTAGGCCATCTTTAAAAACATTGTCTCTAGTCTTTAGGAATTAGAATTGGGAAGCCTGGCTCTTGAGTGACCGAATGCCAAGATTGGATGGAGAGTTCACATTATAGAAATATGTGTGGCTAGGTGTCCTCCATAATGAAATAGAAGGGGTAATGGGAGGGCGCATGGATAATTATTTTCCTCAATTTTTTGGCTATTAGGACTTTGCATTACACCATGATCCAATAGAACAATCTAACATTTGGAAGAATGTGCCCACTCCATATACATTTATAGATAACACACTACAAAGAGAGTTCAAGGTCCTACAACTTAGTGTGATACCCTAATTTATATAGTACTTCCCTTATTCCCCCTGCATCCCCTAATGTTCTTTATATTTTCCCCAAGTTGCACCGCCCCTCGAAGATGAGAAAAAAAAGAGGCATATTGGTCTTTAAGTGCTACCAAAAAATCAAATATTTGTTGGCCTGTCCATCACCAATTATTGTACTGATCAAAACATGAAAAATAAAATATTGTTTGGATGCCTTGATTTAGTATCCAAAATCTAATATCACATAAGGGGTGCATTTGAATAGAGGAGGAAGACCCAAAATTCAGTCTTCCCACAACAAAATAAATTTACTAGTACCTAGAATCCAAGAGAGGTGATCTCAAATAATGGAGGTGGAAGCATTACATAATCTCCAAATCAAAGACCCCCCTTAGGTTGGTAGAAGATCATCAATACATCTCAGCCTACTCATTTGAAGGTACTTATGAAAATCTTCTTTCTACCATTCTAAAGGGACAAAAACCATCCTCCGTAGAATTTTGGCACCTAGAACTAGGTTAAGCAATAAAGGGTCCCTTATGGCTAAGCCTCCTCTAATATAGGGAGCCTTCATAGTGGCCTACTTCACCAAGTGATATTTTTTGGAGTTTGATATACTATATTTCCATAGGAATTTCTAGAAACCTATGCCAATCTGCTAATGCTTACTAGGGCCAGCAAAGTAGAACTCTAATAAATTGGGAGGGTAGATAAAATCTATTTGATTAGAATTACATGCCACACAAAATTAAGCCATTGAGAACCCCACTAATTCATTTTGTTTTTAACCTTTTGGATCACGATATGGAATTTGTTGGCTTAAGTTGTTTACATGCAATGGAGATTCCCAAATATCTAAATGATATCCAATGTCTTGACAAGGAGAATTCCATGGTTTAGGAAATTTCATGCTTTGTAAGAATGTGGGTGTTCTAGCCAAAAATATATCTTATTCTTTGTTTACAAGACCACTAGAAGAATTAAGATAAGAATAAAAAACATCCTTAAATCTATTGGAAATTATAATTGAAGCATGTCTTAGAAGAAACACATCATCTATAAATTGTGAATGATTTATCATTTTTACTCCTGTAAAAATGGAGGTCCCACTCAAATTTGCATACATTCTCTCTTGTTCAAGGGTCTTATAGACTGATTTGGACATTAAAACATACATCATCAAGGAAAGAGAGCATCCTTGTTGCAAACCCTTCTAACTTTGGAAGAAGGATGTTGATCCATCATTCACCAGAGGGAAATCTAAGGGAAATAAATACATGCTCTAATCCAACTAAGAAGTAAAGGGGTGAAAACAAACCTCCCAGGGACATCAAAGAGGAAGTTATGTTGAACTATGTTAAATTCATTAGCCATATCTAATTTGATAATCACCCCCTTTTCATTATTACATCTAGTACAATGAACCACATGTTGAACCAACACAATATTATCTATTATCTAACAATGCTTAAGCGATCCTCCTTGATTTTTGGAGATGAAAATTATGATGATAGCCATAATGGTTAGTGTCCAATCTTAAAGATGACAAGTGCATGGGATTTCATTCACTTATGTGTGCATGGGAGTGTAATGAAAGCCTCACACATTCAACCACTACCTTTAGGTGTCCCCATATCAACCTCAGGGATTGCATGCCCTCAAGAGAATTGAGCCTTGGTCATTACTGAAAAACTCCTCATTCCTCACTAGTGGATCAACCCCTTTGAGCTTTTAGATTTGTTGTGACAACACATAAAATGGAATATCCATGGTAGTTTACTAATCAAAGAAAAAATGATATCCCATCAATTATTGGAGGAGAACTATGATAAAAGTCAAAGTACATAATATATGATTATATCAAAAGGTTCAACCATTACAACATTGGACTCAAAAGGAAGTTTGTGACTTTATTCATTATAATTTGAAAACTAAAAGGATAAAATTGTTCATCTAAAATATAAGAATAAAATGGTAAAGCATTAATAGAATCCATGTAGATTGGTGTAGTATATTTTTTACCTTAACTAATAATTTTATTGAAAATATTGTGGTCCAAAAAAATAATTGATTATCTATTCTTACATTTTTTTTAAATTATAAGATGTCAATTTGACCCATTTACTATTGAATAAAAAATCACAAAATTATGAATAGGAAGTTAACAAATTTCCCTATAAATTATCATTTTACACTAAATTGAAATTTCAAGCATAAATATAAGTTATGATCACTATAAGTTACAAAAGCGATAAAAACACTATTATTTTAATGCCAAATAACATTCAAAATAATAACCTATCTTCATTTATTCACTCAAAAGTGGAAATGATCTAAAGAAGCTATAAGTGGATGTGAGAAAACATTTTTAGTTTGAATATTCTCTAATGATACTTATAATGTTACCTCCAACCCCACAACCAACCTTTTACATCTATGTGGATGTCATTTTTTGTTTGGTGATTCTAGCTAAGATCTTGGTTGAATGATACTTAGATTCTTATGCAGTTGTTGTTGAACATTTTGAAAAGAACACAATGGATGATTTCAATAGGTTCATTGAAGAAGCCATTATCAAATTTTCTTTCCATTTAACATATAAATATATTCCATAAAGTTCCAAAAACGTTAAAGAAACATAAAAAGAATAAAACAAACACATATTTCAATATAAATATATTCCATAAAGCTCCAAAAAAGTTAAAGAAACATAAGAAGAATAAAACACACATATTTCATTAAATTTTAAATTTAGAATTAAACCATGGATCTAAAATTGTAAAATAACCAAAATTCTTAATTTTGGTTATATCATTGAAATACAAAATTTCCAATTATTAAACTACACTTTGATACTCAGCTAGGGACTAAGCTTCCTCGGGGGAAGGCATGTTGTATACCTAAGCACAACATGCGTAAATAGATATTTATAAGCTATTTGGTATACAAGATCATAATTTGGAATAATGACATTTAAAATATCACGAGTAAAGTATTCAAAAATAATAATTGCATCTATAAAGTATCCCGGGTAAAGTATTCAAAAAAAATAATAATGGCGTCTATAAAGTATCCCGGGTAAAGTATTCAAAAATAATAATGGTATCCATAAAGTATCATTAAAAAAATAATATATTTGGAATAATAAGTACAATTACGTTCCTTTCAAATTTATATTTTATTGCGCAAAAAAGCATATTCAGACATTTTCCTGGAAACGGAGAAAACTAAAAAGGCAGATGGGACTGAGTAGAACCAAAAGACAAGAAAACTCAAATACCCAACCTTTCACGGCAATAAAAAAACTGTAGTTTTATCGTATTTGAAATTGGGAGATGACAGTCTTATTCTCAATATATTTGTGCAGATGATGCGATTTGAAATGGAAAGATATAGTAATGGCGCACACCTGGAATGATCGTAAAGATAAGTACCGTCCGTGACAGGGCTTGAATAGGTCTATTTTGTTCAATGTGGAAAGTGACGAAAGCAAAATAAGATTATTATTTCGATAAGTTGGGTTTGTATCCTAAAATATGTAGCGTTGATGGCAACATATAACCTTTTTCCACATAAAATTGCACTTATATTAATATATAAAATTTACAATCGAGAAAACAGTTCAAAATGAAATATTTGTTCCTCTCCACCTCCCAACAGGGGAAAATACAGTACCGACCAAAGCCAGAGGGAAAAGTGTATCTGTACATCAAAAAGGGAAAAAATACCCCATCTTCTCCAAAGCAGAAAAAAAACCAGACTGCTTGCAGAGTCTCAAAACTAGACACCAAAGACAAAAAAGAGACTGAGAGTCGACATTTAACTGGAAAAAAACTTTACAAGAGCTTGAGTGACAAAATGGGACCTAGGTGTCCATCGACCCCCTGGGAGTAAAAAATATTACCCTCCTGTAAGTCCAGAGCACTTTTTGAAAGAGTATTCGTCTGTTGATTGATCTCTCTAAAGATATGGGTGAAACAAAGAGACCTAAAACCTTTCACCAATTCTTTAACCCTCTTTTTCTAGCTGTTAGCACTTTGTAATTTGCCCAAGGCTGTGATGGCAGTCACAGAGGCAACATCAAAACCACTTCGAGTCTTGGATCTAGCCCTCCAAGACTCAGAGAGGGATTTCTCTATTCGCTTTAACTTGGTTTGTATGGAATAGATGTTAGGCTAGCTATGAAGAACATAGGTTTGTTTATGGATTTTGAGTTGGTTTGGTTAAGGCATAAAGGACCATTGGGCAACATGGAGTCAATGATAAAAATGATAGATGAATGAATAACTAAAACAAGATGTAACCAGGCAAGATAATCATGTAAGTGGATTCTTTGAGCTTATAGAATGGGAAAGGAAGAAAATATTTGGATTCATTTCAAATGTAGAGCAAAGTACAGCTGAATTCTACACTTCAAACTTGGAAGAAAACATAAATATTGCATTGAGCCAGCACAGGGTGTCAAGAACAAATCCTGTACATTACCTTCTCATAGACAATACAAAAAGAAAAGTGTATGAAATAGGAAAATCATGAGTTACATGAGGGAAAAACTTCACCACTTAAACATGACACAGGAATCTGGAAACAATGTCTTTGTATTCATTCGCAAAATCATTTATAGACTGTTGATCATCTTTACAAAACAGAAAGCCATGTTTCTATATTATCTCCCAATCTGGTACCTCCAGGTCGAACCTCATTACATTAAAATCCTCTGAATAAATAGGGGATATGCCCCAACGAGTCGTGTTAGTTATATTTAACCACCTCGGCCAAAAATAGCCATGAATCCCCCAAAATCTGGAACTGCCTGCCATGAAAGATGGGCCTAATTTCTACAAAAAAGGGGTCTGAATAAACATCGTTTTCTCTTCAACGCTGACACCTGGGAAAAACCTGAAGGAGTTTATTGTAGATGGGAATGTGATGGACAAAAACCTCATTCGGTTTTGCCAAATTCTCCTCTAGCTGGCCGTAACAGCTCCCGCAAAATCAGGACTGTAACGGAAAAGTGAAAATCTAGAAAAAAAGGGCCTCGAGGATGGATTTGATTCTCCCTGCTCATGGCACCAGTGCAAAAATTGAGAGAGGTTTTTGTTCTTAATCCTGTTGCGGAGAAAAACCTCTCTTGGTTTCTTAAAATTCGTTTTCATTTTCCCAAAAACGGCCTCGGACGAAGACATGTTGAACAGGCGAAAATAGGCAAAAAATGAAAAAGGTGGTTTTTTCGGGATGGGTGGTATTCCGGACCCCCCCTGAGGTGGTAAGCGGTTTTTTTTGGGGGGGGAAGAAATGAAGGTTGAGGAAATGACAGGTGCAACATGAATGAAGGATGTAGCATGGAGTGGAGGAGGCCTGATGCAATGGATGGATGACGCGTTGGGATACGGCCCGCCAAAAAAACCCGCCTCATTCCGGACCCCCCCCCCCATCATTAAAGGCAGAATGATCGGGGGGGTCCGGAATCGCCTGTAGACCATCCATCTACGTGCCTNCCCCCCCCCCCCCCGTTAAAAGCAGAACAGTTGAGGGGGTCGGGAATCCATTGTCATTCGTCGATTTACGCGCCGCTAGATCGACCGTCGATCTAAGCGCGTTCTTTATTCTCTAGGCACGAATGCAGCAAAAACCTAGGCTTTAGCGATTTTTGTGGGTTTTGTGTGTTGCTTCCCTTGCTTTTGTCTCCATGGGGTTAGGAAAAACCACTCAGCGTCAACAACCATGAATTCTGTTTTCTTTTCCTTTCCTTGAAAATAATTTGCAGAGATGAAATATTATTTGCAAACCAAAATACACCCAGAGTGGAAAAATTTCTAGTCACCAGATGATCCTATGAATTATAGGGTTATAACACCAGCAATGTAAATTGAGAATCTTTAGTTTCCCTCTCTGATTTAACCAATCGATGACGATTCTCGAATCTCCGAAAACTTGAAGATCCTAAATATGAAGTCAGGTTGCTACTGTAAGAAGCGTCGAAACCCCCAAAAGATCGGCTCTATTATTTGTAGCCGATCCACAGTTTAGAGTCCATCTGAATTTTGTATGTTCATCTATCCTAATAACACCTCCAACACCACTTTTCATCTCTCGATCCTGAACAGCTCCATCAAACCAACCAGTTGTTGTTTCCCCATCAAGCAGTGGAGGAAGGCGAGATAATCGTGTTGGATGGCTTCTAGCCCAAGGAAATTCTATGCTGCCAAGTATCCTTTGAAAATCAGATTAGTGGAGGGCCAACCAGAATCAAAGAATACCCCGTTGTGCTCCAACCAGATATTCCAACAAAATATAGCTGGAAAATGAGGAAAGGATGTACAAGAGTTTGACCAATCAAGAAACCAAGCCTGAAGAGTGGCTCCCCTCCATATAAAGTTTAAGTTAAGAGAATGAGTCACCTGTAACCAAACCTGTTGAGTGAAGCTACAGTGGTTCATAATGTGTAATGTCGTCTCTGCCTCCTGTGGGTATAGGCCACAAATGCTTGGCCCAAACCATCCCCTTCACTGAAGATTATCCCAGGTTAGGATCCTATCTTCCATTAAGAGCCACGTAAAAAGTTTTAACTTTGTCCCAAGATCCCAAGACCAAATTCTTTGATGCCACCAACTGTTATTGTTTAACTAGAAATTACTAGATAGAGCCACATATGTTTTTTTAGCATAAATGAAACCCGATCGGTCACCCCGAGTGCAAATAAGTGTATCTGGTTTGTTAGTTAGTTCAATGCCCGACATTATTAAAGCTCTGCAGAAACAATCCCTTTCCGCAGCCTCAGTGCCTAAAAACCCCAACACTTCTCTTGTTTCCCACTGTGCCAAAACGACCCCAGTCCTGTCTAACCCTCTAGCCTGGTATAAGAAATGTATACCTTTCCGATTAAGAGTTGTAATTAGAGAGGGATATAACTAGGAGCCGCTATTAAGGCCTAGGATCATATCCTCACCAATACGAATTGAGTGCCTCGACCTTGGGTTCCAAGCCAACCAGTGTGTGATAACCTCCACTGACTTAACCATGCTACGCTAGAAGATCGAAACATTGTGTGACAACTTTGAAGTGTATCTCAACCAAGCCACAATAGAAAGAGAAGGGAGATAGTTATCCAGTAACACTCTATGCCAAAGGCCATCTTTCATCAAGCAGCACCACAAAGTATTGCAACTAGATATTTATTGAACAATGGTAGATTCTTAATCCCCCAACTGGCTTGAGGTTTTGGTTTGGCTATAGTCTCCTAGTTACATAGATGGACCCCTGTAACTATCTAATCCTGCTAAGGACAAAGGTCGGTATAATAGTTACTGTCAACCAATAGACTAACGTACTTTCTAACACGGACTTGACCAAAATATATCGTCCTCCCAAGGAAATCCAATTGTGGCACCAGAGCCCGATCCACTTCTCATACTTGTGGATAAGCCAACGCCAATCTTCAACTCTATAATTTGTAGGTTTGAGAAAAAATCCCAGGTACCTTAAACCCTCCGAGAGATCCACAAACTTGTAAGGAAAGAGAGAACTCAACTTCATTAAATCGTCCTCTAGTAAACTCAAAAAATGGAAAGTAGACTTGAGAGGATTTATACATTGGCTAGAAGCTCGGAAAAAAGTAGACAATAAGGAATCTATGGCCTTCCATTCACTTAAACTAGCTTTGGTCATAATGAGAACATCATCCACAAAAAAAAGATCGAGGATCTTCTGGGAGCGTGAAATCTTAACACCTATAATGTCCCCATTTGTTTGTGCTTTTTTAAGAAGAAGACACAGGCCTTCCATCACTAAAATAAAAAGCAGAGGAGATAAAGGGCACCCTTTCCTGAGTCCACGCCCACTCTAGAAAAAGGGGGTAGGACCACCATTGATCAATTCAGAGTAAGTAGTAGTAATAACACAACACATAATCCAGTTTGTGAGCAACAAGCCAAAACCATTATGGACAAGGATCAATCTAAGAAAATCCCAATTAACACAATCATAAGCCTTCTTCAGGTCAAGTTTTAGAATAAGATCCTTTATATTTTTCATTTTAATACTGTGGAGGCATTCCTGTGCTATTCCAAAAGCATCAAATATATGTCTACCTTTTAAGAAACCCAATTGCTCCCCAGAGAGTGTCCTAGAGAGGATCGATTTAAGCCGGTTTGCTAAAACTTTTGCAATAATCTTATATGCCAAGTTGCACAATGGAATAGGTCTGAAGTCCCCGAAGGAGGAGGGATCGCTCACTTTTGGAATGAGGGTGAAAAAAGTAGAATTTAAGGATCTTTCCATAGTTCCCTCCCTCCTTGACTCCTCCACATCCTCAAGTAGGTCGTCCCCTACGAAATCAAAGAAATGTAGGAAGAATTTTACTGTCCACCCGTCAGGACCAGGACTTTTTTCCTTGGTGAAACCCTTAAGAACACCTTAGATTTCTTCTTTTTTGCAAAACCCTTCTATGGCTAAGCAATCTTTCTCCTCAATGAAGCAGGGAAAACATTGAATGGTGCTGACCTGTTCTAGAATTGAGTTATGTCCCGTGTCTGAGTAGGAAAATTTGAAATGTCTAACTGCTTTTGTTATCAATGCCACCTGTCCTGAATAAAGGTTGTCGTTTTCATCCTTGATTTCCCATATGGCTTTGTGGTTTCACCTATGATTCACATATTGGTGAAAAAAGTTAGTGTTCTGGTCACCTTTCTAAAGCCAAATAGCTCTGCTTCTTTGTATCCATAATTCCTCCTTTGTCAGGAGAATCTCACTTCGTTTTTGCTCAAGAAGTTTGATTTGTAAATCAGAGTCCCCTGTATCCAACCTTAGAGCCTTTGTAAGGTAATTCCTCCTTATCTTATCCTCTAACATGTCAAGTTCCAAATGTTTTTTATGATTCAACTCAGTTCCCAATGCTTTCACTCTATTTTTCAATACTTTCAATTTCGAGACAAGTCTTTTTTGTGCTGAGGTTTCTCCTAGAAAAGAAGATGAATTCCAAACCTCTGAGACTAAATCAATGAAACCATCTTCCCCCAACCAACAAGGGTTCAACTTGAAAGGAAAGGTAACCCTTCTTTGGAAATTGTGTAGTTGAAGCAAAACATGAGCATGGTCTGAGATGAAAGGCATAGCTACACAAGACCGATGTCTCCCAAGTTCCTTTAGCAAGTCCTTGGCCATGTAAATCTTTTCCAATATTTTGGAAATTTCCTTTGTCCCACTTCTACCATTGCACCACATAGGCCCACAATCAATAGGGGTTATATCCACTAACCCTTTTTCTTGGAAAATTTCTTTAAAGTACCACACTAAAGGATCCAACCGGGATCCCCCCCCCCCCACACTTCACTAGAAGATACAGTGAAATTTAGATCGACTGCAACAATTAAGTTTTTATAGTCCAACAATCCACTATTAACCACTCTTTCCCAGGAAGTTTTGCAGTCTGTACATGACCCATAGCAATTAACTAATGTAACTAGAAGATTTAGTTCAAGTAGGGTACCTATCAACAAAATGCCACCAACACTTAAAAAGGAAGAAAGTGACAATTTTAGTGGATCCCGAGAAACATAGAGACCCCCAAATCGCCCCTCCGAACTGACAGCACAAACCATCTAGTTTTGTCGAAGGGTACTAACAAATTCTCGAGCTTTAGAATCTTCCACCAATGTTTCTTGGAAGAAGAGTATATTAGGTAACATGTTTAACAATAATCTTCGTAGGGAAACAAACTTGGGATCCCCTCCAACTCCCCTTAGGTTAAGGGAGAGTAGGATCATTATTTATCCCTGGCTAGGGCTTTAATACCTCTCAGAGCCCCATGATCAGAAAAAAGAGTGTCCGACTGTGAAACCAAAATTTATTTATCCTTTGATTTGTGACGCGCACTTCTAGTTTTTAAAGGGGAGAGGTCAATCCCAAGTCCACTTGTCCTAGGAGTATATTTAATAGCCCGTTCTAGGCGGTTAAGTGTCCCCCCAGAAGAAAGACCCTGTGAAATACCCTCCTCACGACTAACCTTAACACGTCCCTGGAAAATGGGTAGAGGAAAAGTAGTCTGAGTCCACGAAATGTAGGTACCAAAGTGTCAAGGAAAACTCCCAGAGAAATATCCCCATCCTCCACTAGGCTTACCCCCCGAGAGTCCCTATCTTGACTCTCAGAAATGTAGAGACATCCCACTATGCCATGTCTATGCTCTGAAGGAGGCTCAGTAGCACTCCCCAAGACCAGGCCAATTTCCTCACAACCCAAGTTCATGATTTCCCCCAAGACTAATTTCTGGATAGAAGGTAAGGTTAGAGCAGGAGCATGATCACTAACCAGTGGTGAAGAAAGATTTATAGTATCCACTTCTAAGTTAGTCAGAGTCGAGAAGAAGGTAGGACAAGGATTTTTTAACTTACTAGCTACAACATCCATATGCGATGAAGGGTCTGTGTCTTCTGTCGTTGTGTTCACTTCCCCACACCAAGGTGAGGTGATCCCAGGAGAGTCGCAGTAAGCTGATTTCCAGAGCATAGAAGACTTAGATTCCTCCTCATAAACATATCTAGGACAAGTTTTATGTAAGTGAACCATTCACTGACAAAAGGAGCACCTGAAGGGGATTCCCAGGTAGTCAAACTTCTGAACTATCACTCGTCCATGCCACTCAATGTCCAAAGTCTTCAAAAGTCCCTTATTAACATCCAGTTCTACTAGGACTCTACCCATATACCTATTATTCCCTTTAAGAGCCTCTTCGTCAACGACAAGGAAGCGTCCTAGCTCATTGCCAATAATTGTTAGATATTTTATGTTCCAAAGCTATAATAGAATCCCCAGTAGTAAAACCCACACATGTGTGAATTGAAAATAGACTGATATTGGATCAAAGATCACCCTCCAATTCTTGAGCATGAGGCTACCTTCCTTCACAATCCAAGTTATCGAAATAACTTTCTCACAGTCCTATGGCGTCTTAAAGAGAAAACAAAACCAGCTCCTAGTCAGGGTCACCACCTCCGGTGTATACCCCAGCAATGGGGCCTAAGTAAGGTGCAACTAGTTCTCTAAATTCAATCTAAACCGAGCTCTGTATGAAATCCTCCCCACCAGTGCATGCAGAGCCAAGGAGAAGGTCTCTTCCATACCATTGTTGCCCCCTAAAACCATCCTACACTTCGACTTATTTATGTTCCACTGTCTCACCCCGAGTCCCTTCCTTTCACCTAGTCTATGGAGGCTAGCTGAGTTCCTATCGTGTGTGTTCAGTAAGGAGGGTTTTGACAATATTGATGCCTTGCGACAAGTTTCACCTTGTAAAATCCTCTCCTCCCCTAAATTGTGTGATGCATTATCCCCTGAGACGGCTTCAAGTTCAAATGGATAGAACCGAGCATGAGGTGTGCATTTACTTCCTCGACAAAAGTTCCATAGTTTGTCATCCATGACAAATAACCCTTCCTTGCTCCACAGTGCCTCATCCTCAATGCTCATCAAGGCGCTAACCTCAATCTCCATCCAGAAACACCCAAGGATCCACCACCTATGTCAAGATTTGACACTTCAGTACTTTGTTGAAATCTTGTCAGCACGGTGTAAGAAAATTTCTCGAGAAGTTGCCTACAACCACTACTCTTAGGGCCTACCCACCATTATAACAATAAACACATAGTCTTACCCAAAGAAAAAAGTTAAAGAGTTAATAAATACAAGTAGGTTAGTACTGATAACCAATGTATTGGTAGTCGTATGACCTTGAAAAACATAGAGGTTTTTGTTTCCCACTTCCTCCATTCGGCTCTGGTGCCCCCCCCGAAAAATAAAAATAAAAAAATTCCCTCCCATGTGCCACTTTCGCTTAAATCACTCATTCATAATGTTATTGCACAGCATTATGCTGCATGAGACCATGTTTTACAATTTGATTGTGTATACATAGTTCTACGTAGCATTTAATAATGTGTAGTATGGTGGTCATTGATTGCCATTAACGCTTGCTTATGATCAATATAAATATCTTTTTGGGATACAAACCTAACTTATTGAAATCATAATCTTATCTTGTTTTCATTAGTTTCCATAATGAGTAAAATAGATGTATTCAAGACCTGCCTTGAACTATACTTATCTTTATAATCATTCCCATTGCGTGCCATTACTATATCTTTCCATTTCACATAGCATCATTTGCACAAATAGTTATATCAAATCCAATGGTGTATACAAGGTCCTACAACATTTAATGGTGCATAGTAGGGTTGTTATTGATTGACGAGCATTGATATAGAGAAGTGTGCACTATGCATCCAATTGCCACCTTATTTTACCGACGAGGTACTTAATATGAAAATAGTTATCCACCTTTCATAAATTCTATTCCACATTTTGAACATATATATTGGACATGGTGGAATCATTGCCCCGAAAGGTGTTTTCTACCACCGAGTGTGAGGGAGCTGTGTAATTACTTAATGGACACATGGTATTTAAAAAAAAAATAGTAACAAAAAAATATTTCAATGTCCACCTTAAGTAAAATGATTTTATATCAACTATAGATAAATAAAGAGAATAATGGAAAGATTAGTAATTCCTTCACTAACATGGAGTCTGACACAACACACACACACAACAATTGAAAGTAAACAAAATATTATTGCAAGGAAATTTCCACATCCTAGTATGAGGCAGATGTTTTATTCCTTTAGTGCCAAACATGGATTTGACACATACCATCTAAAAATAAATAAATAATAAAAAATATTTCAACGTAGCCATAAATAAAATATTCATTGTCCACCTCAAGTAAAATAATTTTATAAAAAATATTTCAATGTTGTCATAAATAAAATATTTCAATGTCCACCTGAAGTAAAATAATTTTATAAAAAATATTTCAATGTTGTCATAAATAAAATATTTCAATGTTGCCATAAGCAAAATATTTCAATGTCCACCTTAAATAAAATAATTTTATGTCA
>ML779119.1:63623-126522 GCA_009831015.1 Picea engelmannii | reverse complement strand
ATATATATATATATATTGGAAGTAAAAAAATTATTTTAATTAAAACATTTCAATGCACGTATGGGGTGTGTGTGTGTGTTAATTATAGATCTATCATGAGTCCAGAGGGATCAAATCCCTCGAGGTGATTTTTTTTTTAGATTGAAAAAAATTGAGAAAAAGGTTTGCATCTTGAGGAATTTGATCCCTCTTGGGGCATAATAGATGTTAATATGGATCTAGGATAGTATAAATTATACTCAGAACACTCATGTGATAAGTTGAAACTATGTATTTTGTAAATGTAAATCAAGTAAAGAATTTTGGATTAACATTTTGAGCAATTATATGGTTTCTATTTGTTCAACTTGTCAATTGAAGGTTTTGGGTGTAATTTACATAGTTCCAACCTACTCAACCCATGAATTCATAATTTTGGGTGTAATTTACATGGTTCTAACATGCCCAACATGCCACTTCAAGGTTCTAAGCATACTTTACAAGGTTCCAACCTATCCAACTTGTCACTTCAAGGTTCTAAAATTACATAGTTCCATCTTGTCCAACTTGTCACTTCAATGTTTCGAGAAGGTTTATGAGTGGTGAATGATCATGCTTCAATAGGATTCATGGGCATCTCTTTTTAAGGGAGTGATTTTGACCTTAACTTGCAAATTTAACTTATACATTGACCTCTCTTCAAAAAAAATAAGAGAGAAAACACTACTAACCTAGCCTCCACAAAAGGTGTACAAAGTTGCAATTCAAATTCGGTACCAAACCCCTCTAAAGTGAAATGATCCAAAGGAAAATTGTCGTCGCTTAGAAATGCATTGAAGCTTCTACAATACATAGAGAGTTACAACTCAAATGGAGTGCAAAACCCCTCTAAAGTGAAATGGTCCAAAAGAACCTTCATCACTTAGAAAGGCGACTTTTTAGTGGATCTTACTGAAGAATATGCATATCATTATGTGCTCCAAATCAAAATACTCAATTGTCACATGAAAAAATGTGGCAAAACCACACTCCAAAAATAACTTTAGATGGTCTTAATCTAGGCATAATCCAAGCAAGCAACATATGTGAACCTTGCATATTAAAACTACATTTTAGTGCTAGTAGGTCCTGATATCCTATAATTTAGGAATATTCTCACATCCTCAAAGTGAGTATAAAGGAGTCACCATATTGTAGAAATGTGACTAACCCTATTTAATGATAACATTTAAAAGACTCCATTATCAGTTCAATTTCTTCAAGAAGGAACATGGAGAGATAAGATGTTGATATAGTTTTTTCTTGTAAATACAAATAGGATTTATTATAATTCCACATAAAAACCCTCCAAATGGGCCATGGATTATGTATATTGAGCTTACACATAATTTGGAAAGATCAAATCCATTTAATTTTTGTATGGTCCAAATGAAGCAAACCAAATTCCTATGAAATATTATACCAATTTTTCCAAGCTATACGATTTTTATCCGAAAGGTTTTTCCACCTAAGAATCCTTTTGTTATCTAGACTTTTGGAAATACGTCTAGACACATGCTAAACTAGAGCATTGGATTTTACAAGTCTATATTCAAGGGAATGAAAAATCAAATCCCCTTCTATATCCATTCTAATTCCCAAAAAGTGTTGATATAACGTTTTCCATATTTTTCATATTCTTCATAAAACATGGGATCCATCAATCTTAAATTAGGTGGAGCAACAATGTCATTGTTGAGTAAATAAGGTCCCCTAGACTTGTTTATGTTCTTTACAACAAATATTCTATATAAGAAACAATTCCCATGATTCATATCCAATAAAGTAGTGAACAATCCTCTTAGTCAATAAAACAACCCTTTGCAACTTAATGGAAATGAGTCCAAATCCACCCCTTTGCTTGGAAAGAGTACAAGTGTCCCATGGAACTAAAGAAGGAGAAAAGACTCCTCCAAATTTTGATTGAAGGAAGGCTCTTAGAATCTTCTCCCAATGGTTAAAGTTGATTAGAAGAAGGAGATTAAAACATAATAGATACGAACAACCTCTAGAATTTTACCTGAAAAGGTGAGTCCACTAGCTAAGGCGATGTCTCTAAATAACCACATTTGAATCATACTTTCAAGCTTTAGAGAACATGATATGTGTGTGTCTGTGTGTGTGCAATGGTATCATTTTTACATGTAGAATTTAGAGTCATGTCTCTTCACAAGGGATAACTTGGCATAATAGATTACTATATAGTTTATTAATTTATATTAATTTCCTACACTTAACGTTAGTACATTAGAAGTTGTCCCCTCTTGCAATGCTTTGTCCTTTAAGCATTGGCAAAGATGAGTGTCTTGATATGAACTCTTCATTTTTTTTGGTAGCTTCATCATTTGGTAGGTTCCTCCACTAGATAAGGTATTCATTGACATCTCTTGAATGGATGACTTTGGTTCTAACTTCTATGATACCGTTATGTTCAATACTAGTCTTCGTTCTTAATCCAAAAGGGGTAACTTTGTCTATATAGGAGTTATTCGGCCCAGTTGTTTATTCAAACATGAAACATAGAAGACATCATACAACTTCCCCTTGTTTGGGATATCTAATGCATAGGATGCTTAGCCTACTCTCTTTCATATTTGGTAAGGACCATAAAACTTGGTTCCAAGTTTATGACTTGTAATTTTAAGCATGTTTTTCTACTAGGGTTGGAGTCAGGAGAACACCTAATCTCCTACTTGAAATCCACAATCATTTCTCTTCAAATCAACGTCTTTATTGATTCAGGTTATTACTTGATCAAGATGATTTTTTAACACATGAAGGGTTTCATCTAAAGCACTAGTTACCTTCTTACAATAGGTTCTTTGGAATTGGTAACAACATACTCTTTTATTAATTGTGGTAGATATCCATATAAATATTCAAAGGGATTCGTTTTTGTCAAAGTTTTCTAGATAGTGTTGTCCCACCATTTTGAAGGTGTAGCTATTTGTGCCACTACAACTGATGATCATTCATAAAATTCTTTAGGTATTCTTCAAGGAATTTATTTACCACTTCGGTTTGTCCATCTATCCAAGGATGGTATCAAGTTATCATGGTTGACATAATGCCCACTTGGTGGAACAATTCCTTCCAAAGGTTACTCATGAATTTGGGTCCCTATCATTGACAATAACTTCTTGGAACCCATGGGGTCTATAAATATTTTTTACACAACTATCAGCAATTTGAACAACTCATATCCCTACCCATGAAACATATTATTTAGGAACAAATGAATTTGTGAAGTATCGGGTAGACAAGAAAAGAGTAGAGTTTATTAACGATTTCATTATTCAAAACAAGATTCTACTACCTCATTCCACATAAAGGAAAATTTCATCAATAGTGTTATTAATGGAGCAACAATCTATGCATAGTTTCTTACAAATATTCTGTAATAACCTGTAAGGCCTAGGAATTTCGATGACAATGTGATAGTTTTGGAGATAGACCAATCAATAATTGCAATAATAGTCTATGCATATACTTTAAATTCTTTCATTGATACCATGTTATCGTGAAATTCCATTTCTTCTCTTCCTACATTTTGATTTGTTTGCATATAACTTATTCTCTTCTAGTAGTTTTAACCTTGTTTGTATGTGCATGAGGTGCAAGTTCCAATTTTCATTGTAGACTAATATACCATCAAAGAACACAACTACAAAAGTTCACATGTATTGGTGGAATAAGTCAATCATCACTCCCTAGAAGGTAGTTGGGGCATTGGATAGTCCAAAAGGCATGACATAGAATTCATACATGCCTTCATGAGTGTAGAAGGTAGTTTTGAGAATGTCCCACTACAAGGAAAACACCTTGTAGTAGAAGTTTTTGCGGAGGTTTTAAGTGTTACAAGATGTGACAATTTTTTCAAAAAACTTCCACTACAATATCTATTTGAAATGGAGGTTTTATCAGAGGTTTTAATGGATGTTCCATATAACTAAAAAATTTGGGTAGAAGGAGGTTTTTTTTGTCGGTTCTTGTATTGTCAAAACACACTGGTGCACTCTTACTAAACCAACATCGTTGCATACATAAATTGTCAAAGAACGAGTTCTCTTACAATTATTATGCACCGGTTCCGCCTTTTTTGTTGCATGCAACACCGATGCTCTTATAATGATTACGCATCGGTTCCACATTTTTTTGTTGTATGCAACATCTGTGATTTTTTAGTTTATGTGCACATCGTTCGTACTATTTTTTATATGAAACATTGATGCTCTTATAAACATTACACATCTCGTCATTCTATTTTCATGGCTAACGCAACCCCCCCTCAACCCGCGGGTCGGAAGGTTACGTACACAGGATCTTTCCTTTACCACTGGCCCAAAGAGCTCTCAACAACTTCTCTTCTATTTCCCTTTCGGGAAATCTGCACCCACAGTGAAACCTTGTGAGATTCCTTCCTCAAGCTTCGGGGAATCGGACTTCGCGATATCGCGAATCCTGTGGTCGAGCGCTTGCTCACGAAGACCCTCGAATCCCGAATTTCGAAACTTCGATATCAACTCTGGCTTTTCAACTTTCACAAGTTCGCGAGTTGTGATGACATGCAACTCTGCTCCACGAACTCCAAAATCTCATTGTTCTGTTTCCTGAAATCCCGAAATGTCAACTTCTGACACGGTTCCCGGTGCTGGCCCCACAACTAGATTTTCGCCGCTTCAGGACTTCAACTCAATTGACTTCTCCATCGTCAGTGTGCCACCTTTCCACCTCGCTGACTTCTATGGCCCCACACCGTCCTCTCATTCCTTCAGGACTTCGCATTTCATGATTTCGCGAGTCCCGTTGAAAATTTTATGGGGCTTCCACCTACAAAATCCCAAAATAGGAATCCGCTTGCAAATCCAATGGCCCTTGTGGCTTGGATATATGGCTCTACTCCTCCTGAGATTAGAACCTTTCGAAGCACTCGTTGTAACTTCCATGCTCCTCCATGAGATCTAACGGCTCACAGGACTTCGCGGATTCTCCACAGAGAATTCCGACCATCTGTCTCTTCCTCTGAGAATCTCTGCACAAACTAAACAAGGTGTCTCTCTCCACAAAACTCGTCCTCCTGCGGCCCCTCGTCACTACGCCTTCCTCCGATTCTTCTAGGTACTTAGCCTCTGCCTTCCTTCGACTCCTTCGAAGGTCCAAATCCTTCTGAGCTTTCTCCAACTCTGATCCTTCCAGAAAACTCCTGCTCGCACTCCTTGTGGCAGACCTTCAAACACTTTCAAGTGTTGAACTTCTTCGACTCTGCGCACACTTGTAGCAACAGTCTCTCAATACTTCACTCAGATTCGAAACTCTGAGACTTTACTTGGCTTGCGCACTCCTTGCACAGCTTCTGTGCCTGACTACACTTTTGTGTGAATGAGAACAAAAACTATCTAGTCTGAGCTTTCAGAGACAAACCTCTGAACCCTTTGTCAATGCACTCCTTGTGGACAATTCAACTGCACTCCTTGCAGGAACTCTTGCTTAGATAGAGAAACAATTGAAACTCATTCCTTTTCCCTTTCCTCTCAAATTTCAAACATTCAACAAGAAATCATTCATACATAGCATAAAAGCAAATGTACAGTGAAATAACCATGAGCATAACATTTAGCATACATACACGGAGAACAAACATGATGCCATGAATTTGAATCAAAGATTTCTCTATTAATTCAAATCTCTGTACATGGGTGTCTCTACACAACTCTCTACTCTTTCTCTTCTATGCTCTTCATAATAATATTACAATACACAATGAGGGCGTCTATATACCGTTTCCCTCTCTCATTCTAAATTGTCTAATCTAGAATTAAATTCTATCTACTTGCATTAACTACCATAAATGCCTTCTACCTACTAAGGACGAGAGTGGATCGCTCAAGGTCCGTTTACATTTTACAAGTGTGCTCCTTCTTAATTATCTCATTTAATATTGGAGCATTAACTTCAAGACAATTTAAAAATTAGTGTTTGGCACTTGTCCAACTATTCGTTGTCTCCGCGTTGGCTCGCTTGAGATGCTCCTGCATCATACTCCCTCGCTTGAAAATTTTCATGGGCTCCTGTCCATGAGTTCATGCACGGTCTGTCCATGCCTCTGGACCTCCACTTCATTCTCCCAGCTGGCATCTTCAACTGGATGGCCCTTCCAATTGACCAAATATTCAAAGTATTTCTTCCGCCTGGTCTTCTTGCTCACTCTTTTGTCCAGTATGCACTCCATCTGCGACTTATCTGCAACTGGCATCTGCTTTGTCCATTGGATCACTGGCTGCTCATTTCCTGTCCCTGCTTCCTCAGCTTTATATGGGTGCAAATATGAGATATTGAATATCGGAGAAATTCCGATCCCATCGGGTAATTCAATCTCGTAAGCATTTGCCCCAAATTTCTTCAAGACCTTACATGGTCCAATTTTATTCATCTTCATATTATTATATGTTCCTCTCAGGAACCTTTCCTTTCTCAAATGTTCCAGAATCAAATCACCAACCTCAAATTGAAGTTGTCTCCTGTGTTGATCTGCTCTGTGCTTATATTCTTGGCTCGAATTGTGTAAACGCTCCTTCACCTGGCTGTGAAGTTCCTTCATCGCTTCTGTGAAATCTTCTACACTAGCACTCATAATTGCAGTCTGTTCTGAATTTCTCAACTCAAAAATTCCTCTTAGCTGCATGCCATAGACAATCTGAAATGGACTCTACCCCGTGCTTCTGTGAACTGAGTCGTTATAAGCAAATTCCGCCAGTGGTAATATGTTGTCCCACTGGTTGTGGTGTTCTGTCACCAAGCTTCTCAGCAAGTCTCCCAGACTTTTTTTTCACCACTTCTGTCTGTCCATCCATCTGAGGATGATAAGCCAAACTAAATGACAAGTTATTTCCTAGATTCTTCCATAAGGTCCTCCAAAAGTGTCCTATAAACTTGGTGTCTCGATCTGAAACTATACTCCTTGGTAAGCCGTGAAGTCGAATGACTTCTTTGAAAAGCAGGTTCGCAATGTGAGTTGCGTCACTGGTCTTCTGACATGGAATGAAGTGTGCCATCTTGGAAAATCTATCCACCACCACAAATATTGAGTCAAAACCTTTTTGTGTTCTTGGCAACCCCAATATGAAATCCATGCTAATTGCATCCCACGACCTCTCAGGTATGGGCAATGGTTGATAGAACCCTGCATTCTGTTTCCTTCCCTTCGAATGTTGGCAAATTATGCATCTGTCTATGAACCTCTTGACGTTTTCTCGCATTCCCGGCCAAAAATATGACTCATTCAACTTTGTGAACGTCTTGTCATGAACAAAGTGCCCTGCTAATCCTCCACTGTGTTTCTCCTTCAGCAAATTCTCCCTCATGGAGCATTTTGGAATACAAAGCTGATTATCTTTAAACAATAATCCTTCCTGGATCATGTAATCTGTCCATTGGCTTCTATCTCTGAGAATTGGATTCTCAACTTCTTCGTACGCCTCCCTAAAATCTGTATCATCCCTATACATGTCCATGAGATCATCAAAACCTAATGTTTTGACCTTGAACTCCTGCAATAACAAACACTTCATGCTCAAAGCATCAACAATTTTGTTAGCAGTACCAGAAATATGTTTAATCACAAAAGTAAAATTTTGCATGTATTCAACCCATTTTACATGTCTCTGATTCAACTTTTCTTGTTGAGTCACAAATTACAATGCATGATTGTCACTGTACAAGACAAACTCTTTCGGGATCAAGTAGTGTCTCCATTTCTTCAATTCCTGTATAATAGCATAAAACTCCTTATCATAAGTGGAGTATTTCACTTTCACTTCATTCAGCTTCTCACTGAAGTATGCTATCGGCCTGTCCTCTTGACTCAAGACTGCTCCTATTGCAAATCCACTTGCATCGCATTTCACTTGAAATGTCTTTTGGAAATCTGGCAACACCAGAACTGGTTGTTCCGTGATCTTCCTCTTCAATAGATTAAAACTTTTCTCAGCCTCTTCTGTCCAGTGAAAAGACTTTTGTCTTTTCTTCATTGTATCCATCATCGGTGCACTAAATCCACTGAAATTCCTGATGAACTTCCGGTAGAAACTAGCCAATCTGTGAAAACTTCTCACCTCAAAGGTATTCTTTGGTGATGGCCAATTTTTTATTACCTCCACCTTATCTGGGTCCATCCTCAACTCATCTGCAGAAATAAAAAACCCCAAGTAAATGAGCTCTGTCTTCATGAATGAGGATTTCTTCATGTTTATCAACAGCTTCTCCTGCTGTAACCTATGCATCACTGTAGCCAAATGTTTTAGATGCTCTGCCACTGTTTTACTGAAAACCAATATGTCATCCAGATATACGATAACAAATTTTCCGATGAACTCCCTCAGGACTTCGTTCATCAACCTCATGAAGGTACTCGGTGCATTTGTTAAGCCAAATGGCATAACAAGCCATTTATACAACCCTTCGTTGGTTTTGAATGTTGTTTTCCACTCATCACCTTCTCTCATGCGGATTTGATGATAACCGCTTTTCAAATCAATCTTTGAAAAATACTTTGCTCCACTCAAGCAATCCATCAGATCATCCATCCTTGGTAATGGAAATCTGTACCTGATGGTTATCTTGTTAATCGTCCTCGAGTCAATACACATCCTCCAACCTCCATCTTTCTTCGGACTGAGTACTATTGGAACAACACACGGACTCAAGCTTTCCCTGACCAATCCTTTGTCCAACAACTCCTGGACTTGTCTTTTGACCTCTTCAATCTCTTGCGATGTTAATATGTACGTGGATTTATTTGGCAAACTGGCTCCTGGTATGATATCAATATGATGACTCACACTTCTAATCGGTGGCGACAAACGAGGTAGTGCATCCACTACTATGTCAGCGAACTCTTCCAACAATTCCTAAACCTCTTCTGGTAAACCATCCACTCTTGTGCTGGTCAAAACAATCTTCAGTTTCCTGACCACAATGAATTGCGGTTCTTCCTTCTTCTTGACCTCTGTAAAAAGTTCCTTCCCACTCATGAGAAGTACAGTGTTGCTTACTTCCGGTTTCACCTCCTTATCCTTGATTGGAAGAAACATGTGAGTCCTCCCATTCTTCTCTAGGGTGTATGTGTTCATTCTCCCATCATGAATCACATTCTTGTCATATTTCCATGGTCTACCCAGCAATAGATGACAAACATCCATAGGAATGAAATCAAAAAGTATCTTATCATTATATCCTCCTATCTTAAATTCAACTAAACATTGTTTAGTGACAGTTACCTGATGTCCTTTTTGTAGCCACGAAAATTTGTATGGGCTTGGATGATCAATCATTTCCAACTCCAGATTTTCTACCATCTCTGTAGAAATGAGATTATCCATGCTACCACTGTCAACAATGACCTTGCATACCCTGTCCTTGGTTTTGCAAGTAGTCCGGAAAAGTTTGGTTCTTTGGACTGAACTCTCCACCTCATTTTCTGGTGTCAAAAGAGCTTTTCTCATCATGAGCGATCTTCCGCCTTCAACATCTTCTGCCTCAACATCTCGCCTCTGTGCTTCTGTGATGTGAGTCTCTCCACTCTCTTTCTTTTTATCTGGACACTCGTAAGACTTGTGCCCATTCTTTCCACATGTGAAGCATGTTATTACTCCACCTCTTCCTCTTCCTCTACCTCTAGTATGAGGAAACATGTTATTATCATCATACTCTCCTCTCTGTTCGGTATGTTGTTCTCTCTATTCATCATATTTCCCTCGCTGTGAGCTTCCACCTCTCTCAGTTCGAGTCTGAGGTTTCTTCCAGTACTCCTTGGGATTCTGATATTTATCCTGGGCAACTAATTTACCTTTGGGCTGACTTCTGCCTCGGCCTCTTTGACCCTACTTTCAGCTCAGCTTCTCTTCCACTTTTAGAGCCATCTGATAATCATCTTCCACCGTTCGGATGGTTACCATGCTCATCTCATCTTGAATGTCGTATCTCAGGCCATTCATGTATCTGGAAACCTTCTCATCATCGCTTTCCCGATGACCTGCCCTGATGTTCAGCTTGTAGAATTCTTCAATGTATTCTTTTACTGTCATCAGCTTCTGTCTTAGGTTCTGCATCCTTCGAAACAAAGTAATCTAGTAATCTCTGGGGATGAATTTCGCCTTCATCTTCGCGATCATTCTGTCCCAGCTCTTGATCTTCTGCTTGCCCTTACAGCGTCTGTCAGCTTGTATTTCATCCCACCACAATGCTGCATGTCCCTTCAATCTTGTGACAACATGTTTGACCTTCTTGTCCTCTTCGACATCTTCATAGTCAAAGTATGTGTCCAGAGCTCTAATCCAATCTAGAAGCTCCTCTGCATCCAGATTTCCCTCATAAACGGGAATGTCCATTTTCTCTCTTGCACCCATTCTTGCAATAGCTCTAATAAAACATTCATTTGCTGCATCTTCAGCTGCAACTTCTTCTTCTTGTTCAGCCTCAATTTCACTTTCAGAATCACTAAGATCCCCAACACTGACTGTGCGTCTCTGTGTTGTCTCCATGTCTTCAAGTCTGGTGAGTAAATCACGCATTTCTTTTTCCATGGCTGGATCAGTCATCTGCCTACCTCTTCTTCTCGGCATTTCCCTCTCCTCTGGTGGATCGGGTGTTTGTCTATCCCTTCTTCTCAGCAGCATGGTGAATTATCTTTTTCTCTGCTACAAAAAGAAAAGAACCTTTCTGAGCTCTGATACCAAACCTGACGCAGCCCCCCCTCAACCCGCGTGTCGAAAGGTTACGTACACAGGATCTTTCCTTTACCACTGGCTCGAAGATCTCTCAACAACCACTCTTCTATTTCCCTTTCAGGAAATCTGCACCCACAGTGAAACCTCGTGAGATTCCTCCCTCAAGCTTCGGGGAATCAGACTTCACGATATCGCAAATCCTGTGGTCGAGCACCTGCTCACGAAGACCCCCGAATCCCGAATTCTGAAACTTGGGGATGAGGTTACATGTCTCTTATTCAATTATTTGATATGATATCTTAAATAACATTGTTTTAACATATTCCTGACTGATATGAACTATTTATGCTGTCAAAATATCATCTTAAGCTATGCTCATCTATTAGTTTTTCTCATGCAGGATAGGTTATAATTAGTTAGGTTAGATATAAAATTAATTAGAACTCTTTGGGGGGGGGGAGTTCATTGTATTTCCTATTTTTATTCTTTTAATTCTTAGTGGCAACCAATCCCACATACTGGTCGGAATTGCTACACCAAACGAGAGTAGATCTAATTAGGAACTTCCATCGGGCATTCTCCCTTACCTGATTGACATGACATTTGGAACCGTCAACTAAAATGACTCTAGGAGGGTCAGATAAGAATTTGATCTTGTGGAGTTGTTCTTATTAACTTGTTTTAATTTATTAATGGCTCCATCCCATATTGTCATGTCCCCATTTTTCGATTCCCCTGATCGGTGGTGGAAATGACTTTCATGGCTTGTTAATGAAGGAAAAGGGAGTCAAAAGGGGTTATTCAATGTCACTTAGTTAGGATATGTCATGCATTTAAAGTGACATTAGAATTAACAAGTTACTTATCTATTAAAAGTGACTTTTAATCCTAAAGTAAAAGAAAAAGGGGGGGATAAGGGTCATATTTGATTCAGTCAAAAAGGGGTTAAGGGTTACATTTGATTTGGTCAAAAAAGGGAAAGTTCTAGAAGGCATGGAGAAAGAATAAAAGGAAGGGTGGAGCCTCACTTTGAATGATGATTTGATCTCTCATTTTGGAATTTCTATTGGAGCCATTTTTTCATTAAGGTTTAGCAAAACCATTCCACTATTGGTTTGGTTTCAGTAGTGAAATATCCACCCTAGCTAGACAAGAGGGGAATCCACCCAGGATTTTCGTTAGGGATTAGAAAAGGAGGAGGATCCATATGGGGTCTTCATTGGAGATTCATTTTTTGGTTTGTTTCTAATAAACCATAGTATAGGACAACCCCTCGGGTTGAGTATAGGGTGTCATGTGAGGCCCCTGTATGTTATACAACCTCTTCTTGCGAGGCATCTCTAGATATCTAGCTTCATCAAGCGAGGATCTCTTCAAATAAGCAAATATGCACTAGTACGAGAAGTTGTTTTGTTGTTAGACTTAGCAGAGGTGGATTAGAGGAAGATTGAAAAATTACTACATATTTTGGGAGGATTTCCATCCCCATTCTGATTTGAAATAGAGTAGTGTCACCTTTAGCAGAGACATTGGCCCCATTTTTCCAGGTTTTGATTGTTATTTATATTCTTAGGAGCCTATTACAGCTACATAACAACCTTTAGTTATTGTTGTTGGAGTATATTGTATGGTTTTTCACCCTTCATAATTAAATTCCATTACTATCTCTTATTTCTGATGTTTATGTGGTATGTAATATGTTTGATGAAATTTCCATTGGAAAAACACTTGCAAAATGTTGAACAACGTTATCAACTAGTATTATAGCATAAAAATACATGAATATATAGTGTTTGACAGAATCACCCAACTAGAAACAACATCATTGGACATCAAACACTAATATCCTATCCTATTAAGTATTGGATACATTACAATGGTATCAAAGTTATCAAATTTGGTGATCTTTCTAGCCTGTAATTGCATGGTTTACAGAAGAACTAGAGGTAAAAATAAACATGGACATGATAGAACTTATGCAAACCATGATGGGAAATCAGAAGAATATGGTAAAGGCATGGGAGGAGATACACTTATTATATGAGAAGAAGGTTAAAAGGCCCAAATATAGAAAGGTTGATGAAACCAAAATCTCAATTCATGATGGGGGTTTGGAAGAATCTCACGGGGAATTGCATGCATCTATCCATGTTGAGGATGTGTGCATAGAGTAAGACCAAACAATAGATTATGAACTAATTGATGCAACCGATGACACTAGTGTGTTAGATGGAGAAAATGAGGATGCAAAATCTTGTCCTACTTTTTATGACCATGAGGATGTAGTCCAATCAGTTGATGTTTGGGATTCAACATCTCTCCATGTGTATAATACTGAGGATGAGGATGGTTCAAGTAGGAATGTAATACTTCATCATGTTTATGACATGTATGATTATAAAGGAATGATTGTACCAGGATATGACAGATATTGGGGGCTATGTGTGGAGGATGATAATGGAGGGGTTAATTTAGGGGATGAGAACAGATCGAAAAACTTGTATGAGGAGGGTAGTCTACATCGCACGACATCATTAATGATTCAATTGGTTCCTTGTATGACATCCCACAACACGTTGATGAAATAATTTTTTTTGACTTGGAGAGCCAACTATTGGTCACATAGCAAATTGTTTAGGTGTTGACAAAGGAAGTTGGTGTACATAAATTCATTGAAGACTTTATGTGGAAAACCTAGATGGAGGAGAGGCAAAAGGAGATTGTGTATGGAGTCATGAGTACCCAATTGTGCATCATCAAAGAGGAACTAGAGTAGATGAAATCTGATTATTTGCAATTGTTCATGGATAGGGACCTTCATCTTAAGTTCGATGAAGACAAGGATAGGAATATTGAGGATATTTGTTTCCAAATTATTTTGGCACCCTCTTCATGTTATAGTCCAAAATGCCTTACATGCGCATACAAGACATTGGCCTTTCCACTTACATACTTTACCAAAATACTGTTGAGGCTTCCTTTTTAAAAACCAGTTTTTGGATAATGTATGCGCCATGTTGTACTAGTAACTTGTGTACATATGTGTGTTGCATGCTAGTTAGCCTGCGTACATATGTGAGTTGCATGCTAGTTAGCCTGTGTTTACCTCCAAAATTTGCAAACAATATAAAATTGCAAGGAATTCGGCGGATTTTACGGGCTATAGAGGGTTTCCTAACCATTTTACCCCTTGTATCCCGTCCCCAAACTGAATAACCATATTTTTATCATATAAAAAGAGGTCTTAGGGTGTCATTTGAGAATACAAGCAAGAGAATAAGAAAACTATGCCAAAATCCCTTCCCCTTCTTAGCCCAAGTTTTGCATCCCTTTTTGAGTTTTGGCCTCATCCTTCCCCTCCATCCCTTTCTCCTTTCCCAAGTGATAAGTTGGTTGTGAGAAGCTAACATGGGATTGATGCACTTGGATCCACGATAGAGGAGCCAGGACCTAGTTCGTAGAGCGATTGTCGACGAACGTTGTAATCCTTTTGATCTTAATATTGAATAAAATAGTTCATTCTTGTCCCAAAACATTATGTCTATATGTGTTTTATTGATTTATGCATTTATGTCTATATCTAAACCTTGAAGGTGATAAGTAGAGATTTCATGTATTGTAGCATTGTTTTCCTAAGCTTTTGATTGTCAGCTTTGGGAGGAGACCCCCAATCCAGGAGGCTGCAAGAAGCGAAAGAGGTCTACGCCAACCGCAAGGACTAAAGGTGAACCCATTGACCCTATTTTCTCTCTCTATTCATTCAACTTAGATATTTTTTGGGTAACTTAATGGTAGAATTGTCTTTTAAGGAAAGTCAGTGCTCTGCTTGTACCTAGACCCAGTATAGGGGGATTTTCCCCATAGCACTTCATCATTGAAAGTAGTAGAGACACCATCATTTTTTGCAACAGTGGCACTTGAGGGCATGAGTGGAACTCATGATCTGAGAAAGGAGCCTCTTGTGATGATTCCACGTGAGGATCATTCAAAGTTGCAGGTGTATGAGGAGATTTTTGAAATAGATGGTTTTTTACCATGCATCTATTTTGCATTACAAGGATAATGAGTTATTCATTTTGGCTCGAGGCTTAGCTACAAAGGAGGTTGTTTATAAAATTCCTTATGGACCAACCAACAAGGAAGTATATGCACTAGTTGATTGGGGGATTGATTATAGGACATATGTGGATACATCACTCTGGGATCCAAGCCCAATTGATATTAGTGGAGTGATTGACACAGTGGCACATATAGGATACAGGGTGATACATGATGATACAGTGGTATGAAGTAGTATACAACAATATACCGTGATGTATTGTGGTGTACAGTGGGGTTTTGGGACATTTCCTCAGGGGAGACATCCAGAGAGGGATTTTAGACATACCATTGAGTTTGGTTTATCGAGGATCGATGAGTGGATGGACGAGATTCATGGAGAGGAATATTCCTTAGAGATTGATCTTTGATTGGGATATCATTAGAGAAGGGAAAGAGAGAAAGATACCTGTAGGATATCTCTCATATGTTACCTTGAGTCCTTGTTCATTCCATTGGGGCTGACCAACGCACCTGACACTTTCCAGTCTTACAGGCAATGGCAGTGGCATATATTGTTATTTTTTTATGTCAACAATATATTTGGAAGGATGTGGAGGGTTCACCTGAGTCAGATTAGTGAGGAAGGTAGGATTATATCCATGTTAGAGTTCTTTCATTTGGGATATGTGGTTGGACCATAGGAGGAGATCCAAATTGTATTGGATCAGTTATTAGATATGTCAGTTGACATAGTGGTGGATGGAATTATCCACTATGGAGGTCACACACATGTAGTTCCTGAGCCCATGCTTAGGGAGAAGATCATGATAGCTATGTGTGATTCCCCTTTGGAAAGGAATTATGGGTACTCATATGAGTATGAGGCATTGTAAGTGAAAGGGATACTTTCCAAGAAGGTATTTAGACTCCACAAATTACTTGAGTACATTGGCGGTGATCGAGGTAGGATATTTTTCGGTACAGTTTTGAAGGAGCCAAACAGAGTTGCAGTTACAAAGTTGATTCCTATTACGTGGCTCCCATAGGATGTTGTCATACCAGGGAATTGGCCCATTTTGACTCCGATGGTTACCAATATGGAGCAACAATAAATAACAAGTACTGGAGTATTGAAATTCCAATTTGGTCGTGGGATCCGAGAATTCATCTGAGTGATAGATTGATTCAAATGATGATGATCGACATAGCTATGGTAGTAAGTGGTCTTGTTTATTTTTTGGAAGTCATGAGTAGAGAGAAGGTCAATATTTACTCTATATGGTAGGACGTGCTCGAGGTCGGCCATGGATTTGCAGACTTAGACTTCACAGAGACACCTTCTCAGGGGAGGATTCAAGATAGTGGTTTCAGTCCCTTCATGGATTTCATCTTCGGGTTCCAAGAAAGGAGGATGTAGATTGGGCATGTTGGTCTAATGGTGATGATCATAGTGAAATACCAACATAGTGGTACATGTCCGAGAATAGTTTGGGACACTGGGATTACATTTCTTGATAGTTCAACTACCATTAGAGATGTGAGCACCAATTTTGACTTTCTGAAGTTCACTTTTGGGAGACTTAGGAGTGGTTTCTTGGAGGATTGGTATTCCTAGGATTTGACCGAGTTTATGCAGCTTATGATAGCCTAGCTTATCAGGGACAGGTAGATGGGTTCTTGTATCAACACCTTTCATATTAGTACTAGGATAAGAGATCGCTTCACACCATCCATGAAGACCCGAGAGAGGTTCGCATGGAGAGGCCCCACGAATGATGTAGGGGAGTATACGACTTGTCAGAAGAATAGTTTGGGGCATACTCATTCCATAGGATCGATGCAGTCTTTGGCCATTTATGGGTGAGAGTGGGAGAGAATGTGGACAGAGTGTATCATAAATATATCGATGATACAATGGACACTTAGTATATCTCCATTGATTGACGAGTTCACACACTTTCCAACAGTATATTTCGACTATGGGGTAGTGCACATGATTGATCTATCTAGTGGAGGGATATATAGAGTCCATGATTATCCAAAAGTCATTGTCAATGACTGGGATACACTTCCTTTTCTTATATTCAGGATTGGGTATGATAGTGGATTTATAGGTTGTGACTTCATAGGGTTTCCTATGCTAGCTACCATTCATGATAATAGGTTCATCCATTACAAGTATGTAAGCATGGAGTTACAAGAGAGAAGGATGCAAAGTGTGCATGATGGTCATACAACTATTATTAGAGTGTAATAGCATCAATGTGGTGCTTCCTTTCTAAGGATAGATTGGGACCCTAGGATTTCAGTAGGAGACAGTGTGATAGTTGATACGGAGGCTAGAGCCAGATTTTTCCTTCATGAGATTGGTTCCCTAGAAGATCAGTTCCTTTATGGGTTGATCGAGTTGTTGCAACACTGAGTGGCCTTACTTTTGGGAATTTTTCAGGAGACCTCTAATGTTAGTATATTACCAGACCATGTCTTGAGTGGCAGATGCTTCACATCTTACAGGATGGTTTTGGATCCTGGTATCATTTTCAATTTCAGTTTGGATCAGCCGATGGAGCATCAAGTCGTGATGGCATTGCTTGAGGAAAAATAATCTTTGGAAGGGATTATTTTTCATGCCCCCATTTTTTTATTCCCCTATTCAATAGTAGAAATGAATTCTATGAATTTTCAGTGAATAAAAAGGGAATCAAAAGGGGTTATTCAATGTCACTTAGTTAGGAGATTTCATGTATTTAAAGTGACATTAGAGTTAAGTTACTTATCTATTAAAACTAACTTTTAATACTAAAGTGAAAGAAAAAGGGGGGGATAAGGATCATATTTTATTTAGCCAAAAAGGGGATAAGGGTTACATTTGACTTGGTCAAAAAGAGAAAGTTATAGAAGGAATGGATAAATGATTAAAGGAAGGGTAGAGCCTCACTTTGGATTATTATTTGATCTCTCATTTTGGAAGTGCTCTTGGAGCCATTGTTTCATTAGGGTTTATAAAAACCCTTCCACTGTTGGTTTGGTTTCGTTGGTGCAATATCCACCCTAGATAGACAAGAGGGGTTTGGTATGCTATTTTCCATTGAACTACCTCCATCAATTCTATGTTAGTCATGGTATATTTTATGATAGAATTGAAGCATGGTTGGAGAAATATTATTAAGCCAATGTTCCCATGAATTATTACTATCACATATTTAATATGGTGGATAGTTTTTCAAGATTTAATTTTTCCTATTTTTAGTCTATCTTTATTCCAAGTTATACTACTAATCTATTGTCATCAACATATCTTTGCAGGCTTGGGATTATGTGGATGGCTACATTGACATAATGAATTTACATTGTTCATTTTCTTATCCATTGTATCATAAATATGAGTAGGATAGAATAAACTAGTGTCTTTCCTTTGCATAGTTTAGTTTTGATTTCTAGTTTTTAATTAGTTTTTTTTTCCTATTCTTTCTTACTGTTGATTGAACAATACATGGAATTCTCAGCAGAGGTGGAAAGAAATAGAAGGATTGTGCCATATTTTTCTCTTGAATGGATTTTTGAATTTAATTTTGATATGGTAAAAAATTGTTTTATTTTATTCTCAAAATTTCCTATTTGATGGGTTAATTTGTAAGGCCCCCTCCGTTATGGCTAGGAAAAGTGAAGCACAATAGGTAATTTTTTTATTAAAAGCATTAGGAAATTAACGTCTTATACATAATTCATAGTAGCGCATAATTAAACGACATCATAATCAAAATCATTATAAGTGACTCATCATTGTAATCAATAACGATGCAACAAATACATCTACATAAATGATAGAGACACCTGACCAACACATAAACATAAATAGTGATGCAGTTCATCCATGATAATCAGCTGAAGCAATTTATAAACAATGATCGGCCAGATACTGAATATTAAAATGACTACCCACCCAACCTACCCTGCATGATTAGGACCTCCAGGACACATAAGCAACGTTCAAGCCCAAGATTCATCCAATTGATTTTGACCAATTAAGGTCTGAGGGCTGGCGACTGTTCTAAGGAACGAGGAGGTGTCTACATCCCACTAACACAATCAATTCTAAAACCAAATAGCTCGATCAATCAACATCATTATTGTTCATGGTGCAAGAGAATTTAATCACTAAATCAATCATGTAAAAACATAAGTTAAGGTGCAATGTAATCAACATTATTTTATTTCCATGGTGCAAAAGAAAACATCTATTTTATTTCAAGGAAAGCAATGAATTAATTATTGAATTCAACAATAAATCAACATTATTTTCAAGGTGCGCATGTGATCTGAATATCGAATTGAACATAAATCAACATCATTCAATGCGTGTAATTAATCTAATCATGTAGGAAATCATACATTCACATTATTACAATGCGCGCGAGTAATCTAAAAGTGTAATCATTTAGGCATCATCATTAGTCTATAGCGCAAGCAATCTAATTATTTAATCATCAGCATAACTCATGGCGCAAGGGAAATCATTGATTTTATTTTCATGGCGCAAGGATAAGAAAATCACATAATCAGTCTCACGTCCTATTAATTTCATGGCGCAACGATTTCTATTAAAAACATACATCACATTATTCAATGATGCAAGAGTAATTATCAATTTAATTCAAGGCACAAAAGAAATCTAATCTATTAATTTTAGGGTGTAAGAATCTAGTTACTCATCCATTTATTTCCACGTGCAAAGTAATCTATTCACATTAATTTCAGGGTGCAAGAGAATAATTACAAATAAATCACATGTCAACTTTATTTAAGGCACACAAGTAAATTTAATTACTAAATTAATTATGCATCACCATTATTTCAAGGCGCCAAGAGATCCACTAATTTAATTTCATAGAAAGTGCATGCCTTAAGTAAATCAATTGTCTATCGTAAAAGTGATATATCTAGGTAAACATTATGAGGGTTCCAATGACCAATAGAGAATTGTTATTAACTAAACATCATTACATAGTTCCAATGATTTGACTTACCAAGAAGTAATTTAATGCTCCATTTATGAAATGCTAGCAAAGTAAAGTCACAATAATGAGATGTTGAATCATGAAATGATTATGTGGCTAATGTGATTTCCATGTTTGGAATAGGAACAAGACCATTGGAAATGATAGGCATTACAACCATAAAATTGCCATGGTAAAAATCCAAAAATTTTGTTTTTAATTTAAAAAGAAAAATATCAATATCATATCGAAAGGTAAGAATGGATTATCCGTTGAAGGAACACTAATGCATGAAAGAGGAAAAACCCCAGGAAAAATTCCATTCGAGGGAGTAGGAGGAACACTACTCAGATTTAAATAAAATGCAGAGGTGTTTAGATGGGTGAAGCATAGTGTTGCACATTTGTTGGGAAGTTTTCCTCACATAAATTCGTAGAGGATTCAAGGGGAAGGAAGCAAGCGATTGCACAAGGAAAAATGCAGTCTAAAATTCCAACAAAACTCAGATAATTCAAGATGAAAAGAGTTGGGCGAACAAACCAACATCGGGTGATTTCCTCAAGGAAAAACACAGGGAAAAACTTGCAAACACAACGGTTTTTCTTTGTAAAACAAAGAGAATTAACTTTCCAAAAAATCAGACGAATAACTTGCCAAAAATGCAGAGGTTTTATTCTTGGAAACTGCCATGAGGAAGAGGGGAAGCATAGAGGTTCAAAGAATGGTTATTGCCAGGAGAAAACACATTTTGGGCAAATTTTATTTGGAAAAATGCGGAGATCAATCAAATTAAAAATGCTAGGGGATGCTCATAGTTGGGAGAAATTGTAGCATAAAGAAATAATGCATGTTTGAATAAAAATTGTTGAGAAAGGAATTAAAACATAGAGTTTAAATCCTAATCCATTCAAATAAAATAAGCGTAGTGTTAATCTGTCATTTGACGAAGGAAGATAGTAGTCCAGTAGACAAAACACAAAGGCAAAAAGTTATGGATAAAACCCAGTCAATAGCACAAAGGTAAATCATGAAAAAAAAATGCAGAGACAGTCATGGAACACATAGAGGTAATGTTGAAAGAGTTGTTGGGTGAAAAGGAAAGGAAATATCCTTGGTTAAAAAGGAAGAGATAAAAAGAGATAAAATCGTTGGTAATCGTTGGGTAAATGGGATAAAATCATTGGGTAAATAGGTAAGCAAACGCAGAGATAATATTTGTGGAAACGTAGATTATTTATGAGTTTAAGCACTGGGCAGTTTCTTGATAAAAATGCATAGAAACCAGTTGCTAGGAAATTCATATGAAACTCGAATTGTTCAAGGAAAAAGAAAGGAACAGAGGTTTCAAGGCTCAGATACACCAAGGAATAGAATACAAATGCAAATCTTATGTTGAGCAATCGTAAGCAAATCGAATTGTGGAAGGAAAAACAAAGACGTAGAGGTAATAGGAGAAATCCAAAATATTTCCTTGGGTTATACAAGGAGAAGGAAGATACAAATGGAGGGCGATAACTGACATATAACTGCCCCCAATTCTAGAAACCGGAGTGGATTCGCTGATCAGATACCTGGCTTAGATTAAATATTGATGTTGGGTAAATCCAGAATTTCAACACAAGTAAATTTAAATATCTTGAGATAAAATTTCCAGAAATGATAAAGAGCCAGTACTGATCAAGGATTGCGGAGATTGTATAGAAATTTAAAAAAGACCAAGATAATTAAATTTCTGAAAAAAAAATAGTATATCTTACTGAAATATAAAAACTAGAACTGATGTCAATTCATCGAAATTTAAAAGCATGTACATATTAAATCTCAATACAATTACAATTCTCAATAAATTACCGTAGCCAATGACAAAGGTGAACCTGGAGAATATCTTCGGCAAATGGCGGTCCTTCCGATCTCCCACTTGTTAATCGATGAGACTTCACCAATACCTCCCGTCCAACTCTATGGGTAATATTCTTCCCCCTTAGCCCCCCAAGCTGTAAAGGGTCCATGCACACACACAACTAGATATCCTCTAGCTCCCAGTTCACCTCGCAAGTTAGATCCACCAGTCTCTCTCAAGTTGGGTATCCAAACTCTCACAATTAAAACTAGTCAAACTTTCTGCAGCGTAACATTACTCATAACCCATGTGATCAATCTCTCAACTCAGCCATTTTTTTTATAGAATTTTCCCACACTTGCACAATTAACTCACTTTTCAATTAAAATAATTTAGAATTATGTCCCCCTTATACTTGTCACCCTTTCCCTCAATTTGCACAATTAAATCCACATTTTAATTTAATAAAAGTCAATTTCCCTCACCCATCCTAAAATCACTCCTATTTGTCCCTTTATTCCCTTTATTTCCAATTAATGACTGACACATTTCTAAAAGGGAGTTGAGTTAAAATAGGAATCTTCTCCTAGTAAGTCTATTGTTAACTAGACTTTAGATTCCTTTCTATGTGTACCCTTTCCTATAGCTTTATTCCAATTTTACCTTAAATTCCAATTTGGTAATTACTTGCACATATGTGTATTAAATCACTCTTTAGATTTATTTTATTTTCATTGATTTCTTAAATTGATTTATTTCATCCCCTCGTTATTTGATTTATAATTTTTTTTTTTTTTGTATTCTCACTAACTTAGACTTAGGCTTAGTAAAATTTTTAGTTGCAAAATCTTAGACCCTTCGGGATTATTATTGATAAATTCATTCTTTAATTAATTAATTAATCAATTAATTAATTCAGCAGTGCTCAATATTTTACAAGGTTTAACATTAGCTCAAAGTTTTCTAGGCCACCTAGATTCATTGACTCAATTTTTAAATTCTGCGACGTGCCCTTCAAGACGCACACCGTGCTCCAAGGGTGTCACTCGCCTTTGATTCAAATTTTTAATTACACGATGTGACCTTCAAGACACACTCTGTGCTCCAAGGGTGCCACTTGCCTTTGATTTATTTTGGTAGTTTTCCAACCCCTAGAGTCAACACTCCATTCAGAGGACCTTGTGAGAGACTAAGGGATTCTAAGAAAAAGTACCCTACCTTATTGTGCACCCCTTAGAAATAATCATGAGCGATTGTCTCAGTTTTCCCTCATGACATCATGGATCTATCGAACTAGGTAATTGTTAACCTACAATTCAAGGAATGACGGGAGTGCTAGTAGGCTGTGTCAGGGATGTTGCCACTCATCTCCCTCAATATCTAGTTTCGGTGGATGGCCCCTTTACTCCTTATGTGAGTCAAATTAGAAAGCTATCTTTAACCTGCATCCATCAACAAAACATTGTCAGATATCCATAAACAACATCATAATATAATCAATCATATGTCTCATGCTCATAAATGAAATACTCAAACCAATACAATCCACTGCCTGGCTCAATCCAAAGTCCAAGGAGGTCCAGTGATTCCATCAACATCCTCAATCTGTCAAGTCTCCTGCACACTCAGGGAAAAATCATCAATAACATCTATCAATACATAGATATCATACAACATAAATCATAATCCATCAACAACATCATAGGAATCCATAAGCGAAACAGACAACCATATACTAAATCTAGATCACTTGCACGCAAGTGTCCCCAAAGAATAAGTCAATAACATGTGCTCGCAAGAGCGGGATGTTACATACACCCCCTCTTGTTTTAAACTTTGTCCTGAAGTTGTACAGTATATAAATGTTGTAAATAAAGCATCTGACAAGATATAAATGTCTAACTATCAAATAAATATGGAAAATGTTAGCGCATATCATATGCATCATCCCACGTAGCCGAGTGTGGACTATAATTGTCCCATTGTACCTTGACCTGATCGACTATTCGACGACGTAGTTGTCAAATGCGATGGTCAAGAATGAGGATTGGCTCCAACGTGAGTGCACCCTCGTCTGACACCTACAAGGAACTCATGTCAATCACATGTGTAGGATCACTAACATAATGTCTCAAAATAGATACATGAAAAACATCATGCATACACCTCAAAGAATCAGGCAAGGCTAGTCGATAGGCCACGAGCCCCTTCCTTTCCAAAACTTCGAAGGGTCCCACAAACCTAGGAGAGAGTTTATCAACCTTTCTAAACTTGATTGAACTCTTTTGTGGTTTCACCCACAAGAAAACCCGATCGCCAACTTCATAATTACAGTCAATGCGACGTGCATCGACATAACTCTTCTACCGATATTGTGCTTCTTTAATCCTTTGTGTTATCATTTTCATTTGTTCTTCCATTTCTTGGATCACTTTTGGTCCTACCAGGACCCTATCCTCAAGTCAATCCCAGCTCAAAGGAATCTTACACAGTCTCCCATAAATAAACTCAAATGGTGCCATCTTAATGGTACTTTGATAGTTTTTTTTATACGCAAACTCTACCAGTGGCAAGAAATCTTCCCAATGCTTTTGTTGTTCCATCACGTACATATGCAACATATCTTCCAAGATTTGGTTCATTATTTCTGTCTGCTCATCTGTCTCCAGGTGATACGTTGTACTAAGGTTAAGTTGAGTTCCCAAGGCTTGTTGGAAACTAGCCCAAAATCATCTTGTAAACATCGATCCTTGATCGGATATGATCCTTTTAGGAACACCATGCAATCTCACAATATCGTTGATAAAAACTCTAGCTATGTCTACTGCCTAATACTTTGTACGCATATGAATAAAATTTGCACTCTTCATCAGAGTGTCAACTACCACGAAAATTGAGTCATGTCTCCTTGTCGTCAGCAACAATCCCACAATAAAGTCCATCGAAATGACCTCCCATTGCGATTCTGGAATAGCGTGAGGTTGTAGTGATCCTATGAGATGTCTATGTTTAGCCTTCACTTGCTGAGATTCTAGACATCTCACCACATAGTTAACTATGTCCACCTTCATTCCTTTCTAGAATAATAAGGGCTTAAGGTCTGCCTTCATCTTCGTGACTCCTGGATGAGCCATGTACACTACTCTATGAGTTTCGTTTAAGATCAAACTTCTCAATTTTTCATTAGGTGGTACAAAACTCCAGTTATTATACCTCATCAATTCGTTGTTTTCCAATGCATATCCTTCAAACTTTGGTACCAACATGGTGTCTTGTCTGATATTTTCCTTAACCTCTTTATACTAGTCATCGTCGCATTGTATAGTTAGAATATTTTCTCAGAGATTCGTCTGAAGAGGTATTACCAAAAATGTGTGTGGTCTTCGACTCAACACATCTACCACTCTATTCATTGTTCCTTTTATGTAGGTAATCTCAAAATCGTATTCACTAAGCAATTATAACCAATGCCTTTATCGCGCGTTTAAGTCACTTTGCGTAAAAATGTGCTGCAAACCACAGTGGTCTATTTTTAGTTTGAATTTTCATCCAATCAGGTAGTATCTCCACACTCTCAGGGAATACACAATGGCCAATAATTCCAAATCATCAGTCTCCTCATGATTTCTTAATTTCCTTGAGATGTAAGAGATCACTCGACCATATTGCATCAAGACTTTGCTTAAGCCTTCTTTGGATGCATCGGTGCATACCAATAATTCCTTGTCCATGTCGGGGAATTTTAGTATCGGTGTTGTCTTCAACAGCTCCTTGAGCCTTTGAAATGCTTTCGCACATTTCTTGGTCCTTATAAACTTCTTTCTTTTCTTCTGCAATTTCGTGATCATATTTTCTATCTTAGAAAAACCTTCAACAAATCGTCGGTAATATCCTACTAAACCCATAAATCTATGTACTTCTGGTACGTTCGTTGACATGGGACACTACATAATATCCTCTACCTTCACTGGATCCACAACGATTCCTTCATCGGAGATAAATTTCCCTAAATAATGAATCCTCGATTGATAAAAAGAGAATTTCAACAGTTTCTCGTATAATTTGTTTTCTCATAAACATTGTAGTACCAAGCGCAAATGTTTGTCATGTTCTTCTGTCATCTGAGAATATATCGATATTTCGTCAATGAATACTTGAAAAAAATTGTCCAAGTATTCTCGGAACACCCCATTCATCAAGCTCATGAATACCCCTGGGGCGTTTTTCATTCCGAACAGTAAAATGGTAAAATCATAATGTTTGAACCTTGACTTGAAGGTGGTATTAGGAATGTATTCCTCTTTGATATGTAACTGGTGATATCATAATCCCAAATCTATATTTGAAAATAGAGTCGCTCCCTTTATTTGGTCAAACAAATAATCTATTCTTGGCAACAGATACAGGTTCTTGATCGTTGCCCTGTTCAATTGATGGTAGTCAATACAGAGTCTCCATGACCCATCCTTCTTTCATATGAAAATAACAGGCACACCCCAAGGTGACACACCTAAGCGTATAAGTCCTAAGTCCAACAACTCTTTCAGTTGCATTTTAAACTCCTGTAACTCCAGGATCGACATACGATAAGGAGTTCTTTCTATCGGTTCAGTTCCAGGTTTCAAGTCGATGGTAAATTTAAGCTCTCTTTCGGGCGAAAAACCTGGTAACTCTTCTAGGAACACGTCCACAAACTCTCATACTACCGGAAGGTTTTCTAATCCTTCCACCATGCCCTTGTCCTTCAAATCTAAGATTGCATATAGCTCGCATCCTTTGCGCATTCTCTTCTGTAGATGTAGTGAAGAAATGAACCTTAAGGAAACTCCTCAGTTTCTTCCTACAATCACTTGTTTATGTCCCTCATCATCGGTCAAACTCAACCGTTTCATCTTATAGTTGAGTATCACATCATTCAATTCCAACCAGTCCATACCAATCACGACATTATAAGATCCTAAGATCGTGACGTACAGGTTGGCCTTCGTTACAAAGTCTCCCAGGTTGAGACTACAATCCGTAACCTTTCCTCCAACCTTCTACTTGACACCCGAATCCATTTCCACATAGCTAAATGCGTCCTGTTCGACTGTCTTTACCTTAATTCTGTTTAGCACTACACCAGAAATAAATCTCTCTGTAGCACTGGGATCTATAAAAATACTAAAGGTTTGGTTAGCGATGGTACCTGACGTCTCGAGCACAGTAGACCAGTGCTCGGCCTAGCGGTTATTCACCTCTACATGAATCCTCTGGGCCTTTACCAAATCTCCAACGATAGTGTGTCTGGCTGACCTGGCTGCTACAGCCCTCTCAACCGGACAGTCTCGCTGGTAATGTGGCTCTCCACATCTCCAACATCCGGTCTTCAGTCCAATACTTCTCATCCCCAAAGTAGAAGTTGTTGGTCTACCACCCTGAAACCTTGGTTTGTTTGGATGAACAGGCTTAAACTATTGGTGGTGGTGTTGTGGTCCTCTGTAGGGATTCCGCTACTAAGGAGTCGGTCATCGTGGAGTTGCAAACATGGAACCTCTTGGCGTGTCTCGATACCATGATGGATGTCTAGCTGGAGTATGATGTTGTTGCGCACTAGATGTCTCATGTCGCATCGGTCTCGCAAGAGTCCTTCCCTGACCCTCGTTGATTTTCTCTTCCTCAGCTATGAGGGCCTTCTGGACTGCATCATGCAACGTATGAAGCATTAGGATCCTCACCTTCACACGAATTTTAACGTTAAATCCAAACACAAACTTGTTTACCTTCAGCTTCTTTGTGCTCAGATGTGGAGTATACCTAAGAAGCTCCATGAAATGGGCCTCATACGTGAGCACCATACGACTGCCCTGTCGTAAGGAGTTGAACTCATTGAGTTGGTGGTCAATGAATTCCTCTGACAAATACATCTTCCGGAACCGCTCCTCGAACAATTCCCATTACACGTCTTCGACAACCATGTTCAGCTGTGGCAGGAGTGTCTTTCACCATATAAGGGTGCTTCCCTTCACCTAAAAGACCACCATGCATACCTTCATGTTGGAGGTGTATTCACGAAGTGTGAATCACATAGCCATGTTCTCCAACCATGCCTCGGTGGCTGCGCTGTCCATGGAACCCTTGAAATCGGGAAGCTTAACCTTCTCGATCTCTTTTTGAATGCTACCAGTATCATCTGGGGTGAGTTGTGGACCCTTATGGGGTATAGGCACCCCAACCTCATCTCTATCTAGTTGTTTAATCAAGTTCTATGACATCCTCTGAAAGGACCTCATTAACCCAACCACATCGCCCACAAAAATATGATCCTATCCAATGACTTTCTCTACTCCTTGGGGGCTAGACACCTCTGGTGTGGATGCTACTGGAGGCATCGCACCTCCTCCCCTAGCACCACATTGTCTGCCTCCACGACGTCCTCTAACCATGATTACCTACAAGGACACAATTCAATTTAATTAGCGATAAATTATTAATCAAGTGTTTAATACAGTGGAAGGTGTGATGATCCTAATTCGTGAGATGGAACCCGCTCTGATACCATATGTAAGGCCCCATCCGTTACAACTAGGAAAAGCGAAGTACAATAGGTAAAAAAGATAAATTTTAAAGCATTAGGAAATAAACATCTTACACATAATTCATAGCCACGCATAATCAAACAACATCATAATAATTTTTTTTATAAGAGACTCATCATTTTAATCAATAACGATGCAACCAACGCATATACATAAATGATAGTGCCACCTGAACAACACATAAACATACATAGAAATGCAGTTCAACCATGACAATCAACTAAAGCAATTTATAAACAATGATCAACCAAATACTGAATATTAAAATGACTACCCGCCCAACCTACCCTGCATGGTTAGGACCTCCAGGACACATAAGCAATGCTCAAGCCCATGATTCATCTAATTGATTTTGACCACTTAAGGTCTCAGGGTTGGCGACTTTTTTGAGGAACAAGGAGGTGTCTACATCCCACTAACACAATCAAGTCGAAAACCAACTAGCTCGAAAACCAACTAGCTCAATCAATCAACATCATTACTGTTCATGGCACAAGAGAATTTAATTACTAAATCAATCATGTAACGACATAAGTTAAGGTGAAATGTAATCAACATTATTTTATTTCCATCGCGCAAAAGAAAACATCTATTTTATTTCAAGGTGCGCAATTAATTAATTACTAAATTCAACAATAAATCAACATTATTTTCAAGGTGTGTGTATGATCTAAATACCGAATTGAACATAAATCAACATCATTCAATGCACACAATTAATCTAATCACTTAGGAAATCATACATTTACATTATTACAATGTGCGCGAGTAATCTAAAAGTGTAACCATTTATGCATCATCCTTAGTCCATAGCACAAACAATCTAATTACATAATCATCAACATAACCCAGGGCACAAGGGATATCATCGATTTTATTTTCATGGCGCAAGGATAAGCAAATAACATAATCAGTCGCACGTCCTATTAATTTCATGGCGCAACGATTTCTATTGAAAACATACATCACATTATTCAATGGTGCAAGAGTAATTATCAATTTAATTCAAGGTGCAAAAGAAATATAATCTATTAATTTCAACGTGCAAGAATCTAGTTACTCATCCATTTATTTCCACGTGCAAAGTAATCTATTCACATTAATTTCAGGGTGCAAGAGAATAATTACAAAGAAATCACACGTCAAATTTATTTAAGGTGCACAAGTAAATTTAATTACTAAATTAATCATGCATCACCATTATTTCAAGGTGCCAAGAGATCCACCAATTTATTTTCATAGAAAGTGCAATCATTAAGTAAATAAACTATCTATCTTAAAAGTGATATATTTAGGTAAACTATATGAGGGTTCCAATGACTAATAGAGAATTGTTATTAATTAAACATCATTACATAGTTCCAATGATTTGACTTACCAAGTGATGCAGGAGCATCACTCCACGTCAATAGCGTGCCAGCCAACCAACACATCCGACACACATTTAATGGAGAAAGGGAGAGGCGCAACCCTCTCAATTTTAAAATTCAAAATTTCAATAAATGTTGTAAGGATTTTAATTCTAGACCACGCCTTTGTACAGGTAGTGGTTGAGGTTACCTTTAATGGTTACCTATAGCTAAGTCCAGATCAGTCAGGTCTGCAACAACCATTTATGTAATATAGCGTAGGAGCCGCTCTGTGATAGCGAGAGCTCGGAGACGGTGGTTGAGGATAAGCTCACGGGAGCCCTCATTTTGTAGGGGAGAGGAAGAAGAAATTAGGGTAGAGAGTTAGGAGGAGAGACCAGAGCAGAGAGGTCTCGAGAGAGAGCTGAGACTTGTTACAGTCTAGCCTTTGTAAAAACATTTGTATAGATATACAGATTAATAGAAAAGAAGTTTTTCCTGCATATGGTTGTTCATGTATTTATGTTTCATGAATGAATGTTGTAGATGTATGCTAGATTTTCATCTGCAGGGATACATAGAATTTGTCTATCTGATTGAGTTGTGATTTATGTCTGGGTTCTTTAGGCTGTGCAAGGAGTGAACAATAGAACACTGGAATTTTTGTAGCCAGCGCAAGGAGTGCGCATCTGAGCTCTGCGGAGTCAAAAAGAACGTGCAAGGAGTGCACATTGGGAGGATTCACAGACTCAAAGGAAGCCTCAGAGTTACTAAACACCTTGGAGGAGGAACTGTGCAAAGGAAGGCACAGAAAAGAAATAGAACTACTGAAGGTTCTGTAAAGCTTTGTTAGGAGGGCATTGGGCAAGTGCACAGAGTGCGCCAGAGAACTCTATTTCGGGTTCTGAGAAGAAAAGAGAAGTGTCAAAGGGAAGACACTCACAGAGTTGTTGAACATTCTGTGGAGAAAGGATCTGCAAGTTCTGCATCGAGCTGAAGAACGCCAAGAGGGCGTGAAGCATTTCTTTACAAGAAATACTTCGGATCTGAGTTTAGTGAAATACTCAGTAGCCCAAGGAGTGTGCAAGGGTGGACTTATTCTAAGTCCCGAAGCTCAGGAGGAACAATGCATTTGCGCACAGAGAAACATAAGAAAGGAGCCGAAGGTCGAGAAACCTTTCAAGGTTTTCTGAGTTGAAAAAGCTTAGGAGGGACAACGTTTCTATAATGTAGATGAGACCCGAAGGAACCGGGCTCGCAAGAGGAAGAGTAGAAGGTCGAGACTTTCGATACTTAGAAAATCTTCTAAGTCTAAAAGAAGCGCGAAGTTCAGAAGGAGAGTGCGCAAGGAGGACGGATCTAAATCGTCGGATCTAGTGCTAGATACCTGGCAGTCGTTGGATTAGGCGAAGGCACACGGGGTTTAAATCCTTGGATATCCACACACTTCGAAATTTGGGGTTTGGAGCGGCAAGGGATTTTGGAGTCGCTGCATCGCGAACTCCTGGTGCGCAAAATCGTGCCAGCCATTTGATATGGAGCACAGTGACCCGAGAGTCATTGGATCACAGATATGTGCACAGGAGGAGCGCACATAGGAGGTGCCCAAAAGATTAGATCATGACCATCAGATCTCGCGTAAAGGACCGATAGCCATCAGATCCAGAAAGAGGAGAATGAGGTTTAACCCTCGTGGAAACAAAGGAGAGGACTCGTCAAAGTCCCGAAAGAATCAGAACCATCCATCTCAGAGGACGCATGTCAAGAGATCCACATTTTGGGGATTCAGACACCGGGAGACCGAGAATGAAGAGTCTCCAGAAATTGCGAAAGGAGAATTCGTGAAAGGACCAGGACCGTCCATAGGAGGACACGTGGAAAGAGGGCAGGGTTTCAGGAAAAGGCCCAAAAGATTTCAGTTACAGGAGGACTGGGCCATTGATCTCTCAGAGGGAGAGATTTCGACATTTCGGGAACCGGGGATTCGAAAGACAGAGGACAGTGGGGAACGCTCACATCGCAGTTTCCCAAATTGCGAAAGAGGGTAGCGCTTTGTCGTGGACTGTCATTTTGGCATTTCGAAACCCAAGTGTTCAAGAGGCTAGGAGTCGGGAGACGTGGAATCCCGACTCGCGAAGTCGTGAAATCCTGAAAGAAGATGACGCCATAATAGCATGAGTCGGAGCCGTTAAGCCCTTTTCGGAATTTCGGCAACCGGGAGTTCAAGAGCGAAGGATTTGTGAGACAAGGAGTCCCGACTCACAGAATCGCAAAATCACGAATTCCGAAACCATGAAAAAGAGGATGTGGTCACGGGTAGATTTCGGCATTCCGGGGTCCGGGAGGTTGAAGGACCAAGAACCATCTATAGCCAGAATCGTGAAATCGCGAATTCTGAAATCCTGAAAGAGGACCGTGGTCACAGGTAGTTTTCGACGTTTTGGTGACCGGGAATTGGAGGGACAAGGAGCCTGGGAGAGCTCACATGCAGGAGTCCCGAAACCCTGAAATGTAAAAGGAGTATTGTTCGGAACAGAGAAGAGTGCCGAAAGTTGGGCACGCACACAGATTTTCCCAAAGCATGTGTCAGGGAATTAAAGGGACCTATGGATTTGTTCAAAGGGTTCCAATAGGAGCTCGAAGAGCCATTTCGGCTCAGAAATTGGAATGATCCAGAGACCGGGAGGTCGCAGAACCCTGCTGAGGTAGGGGGTGTGCATCATGTGGTATCAGAGCTGATATGTTTGTTTGTTTACTTCAGGCAAAGGAGACAACATGTGAAGGAGGATAAATTCTGGTAACAACAAGTGGAATCAGAAGCAGAGATTCATCTGTATACGGTAGGTGAAAGGAGACAGAGTAATAATGCTCTGTGGTGATTGTTTGCAGGTGTGCAACAGTCAATAGACAACACATTGGATTGTAGGAGGAGATGGAGATGCTCTCAGACATAGAGTAATCCATATGCTTGCCAAGAGGGCAGGTGAAAAATAGAAATGGCTACCGAAGGTCGTGAGCGTGGTGGAAGAGGAGACCACCAGCAGATGAGTAAAGCAAAGATTGGCAAAGAACTCACTGAGATAAGGGCGAGAATGGAACAACTGACATTGAAGATGAAACAGGAGGCAAAAGTACACTGGAGGTACAAATGGCCTCTGAACAGGAAATCCAAATGGCCTGTTCAAAAGTTGTTGGCCAGGAAACAACAACAAGAGTTGAAAATATGGATGAGGTATGTTGAAAGCCTCAGTGACACGGAGCTAGTTTGCATCTGTGAGCCAGAAGTTGGAGAAACCCTCAGTGATGAGGAAGAGAGATCAGTTTCAGGTCTCATAAATTGCGAGGAGGGCAGAGATGAATTTTCCAATTGCCAGGTGGGCAATGAAATGAGATCATTGGAGGATCTCATAGACTGTCGGGAGGACAGTAGTGGAAATTCATATTGCCAGGAGGGCAATGGTATGAGATTAGTTGAAGATCTCGTAAATTGCCAGGTGGGTAGGGAAGAAATCCCATATTTCCAAGTGGGCAAGGGAGAGCAGATGAAACTGTCTGAAAGTCTCATGAACTCGGGTATGAGTTTGGGTTAGCAAGGAGTGTTTATGAAGATGGGATCGATAGATCTCAGAAAATGCCAGGTGGGAAGAAGTGAACTTTTGAGTTGTCAGGTGGGAAATGGGAAGAGATCAGTAGAAGGTCTTGCATACTGTCATGGGAGTAGTGGTGAAAGTTTAGATTTCCAAGTGGGCAATGAGATGGGATCACTGGATCTCATGGATTGCCAGGTGGGCAGCAGAAAATTCCCAAATTGTCAGGTGGGCAAGGGGAAAGATATGAGACTGTCTGAAAGTCTCATGAACTCAAAGGAGAGTTTATATGAACAAGGAGTGCTGACAGGAGAGAATCAAAAGAGCATTCTGATGATTGGGGGAATTTGAGTATTCCTACCAAGCAGCCCAGTTGAGGCCAGAGTAGGTGTTGCAAATGTAGCAACAGTAGGAGGACAACCAGAAAAACTTGTCATAGAGGAAGAAGTGGAGCAAACACTAATGTTTTCCCAAGGAGATGAAGGAGATGAACATTCAGAAGAATGGCTCAAAATTTTCATCCAGGAAGCTGAAAAGGAGATGACTACAGCACTGGAGTTTGTAGCAGAAGAAGATGAGCATTCGCTGGAATGGCTCAAAATTTTCAGCCAGGCAGTCGAACAGAAGGTAACTGTAGTACTGGAGACTATAGAAGCAGCAGAAGAGGAAGCAAACAACACAGAATTTTCTGATCTGTATCAAGAATTGGAATCCCTGGAAAACAGGGTGATGGTGCAAAGATTGCACATCCAACATGCTAAGTTGGAAGCATGTAGTGGAACATACCAGCTTGGGGAGAAGCTGAAAGAAGTTGGAAGTATGCCAGGAGGAGAAATGGAAGGAATAGAACTTCCATAGGAAGAAGCTGAGTAGTATTTCAATGAGGAGACTGCAAATATGGAGTCTGCAGTAGAGTGGCCACTCATTTCCACAAAGGGAAATAAAGACAGTATGGGAGAACAAGCAAATCTACCCATTGAGAAGACAGAAGTGCAGCAGAGAAGACTGCATACAAAGAGCCAACCACTAGAGCAGCTCGACGAGGTAATTAAGGAAATCAGAAGGCTGATGTTGAATTCAGCAGCAAAGATTGCCAGCAATGGGATGCTGAGCAGAAGGGAGCCTACAAGAGCAGCAGGGCAACAACAGCGAAAACAACGAAGCAGAGGAGCAGATGGACATCTCCAAGGGAAAGTTTGGGATCCAGGTGGATTTCAACACTGTAGAAGAGGAGCTCATGAGCAGGAGCTCATGATTTTTCCAACTGAGGAGTATGATGCAGGAGCATCACTCCACATCAGTAGTGTGTCAGCCAGCCAACACATCCAACATGCATTTAATGGAGAAAGGGAGAGGCACAACCCTCTCAATTTTGAAATTCGAAATTTCAATAAATGTTGTAAGGCTTTTAATGCCAGACCACGCCTTTGTACAGGTAGTGGTTGAGGTTTCCTTCAATGGTTACCAACAGCTAAGTCCAGATCAGTCAGGTCTGTGACAGCCATTTATGTAATGTAGCGTAGGAGCCGCTCTGTGATAGCGAGAGCTCAGAGATGGTGGTTGAGTATAAGCTCACGGGAGCCCTCATTTTGTAGGGGATAGGAAGAAGAAATTAGGGTAGAGAGTTAGGATGAGAGACCAGAGCAGAGAGGTCTCGAGAGAGAGTTGAGACTTGTTACAGTCCAACCTTTGTAAACACATTTGTATAGATATACAGATTAATAGAAAAGCAATTTTTCCTGCATATGGTTGTTCATGTATTTATGTTTCATGAATGAATGTTGTAAATGTATGTTAGATTTCCATCTACAGGGATAGATAGAATTTGTCTATCTGATTGAGTTGTGATTTCTATCTAGGTTCTTTAGGCCATGCAAGGAGTGCACAATAGAACACTGGAAGTTCTGTAGCCAGCGCAAGGAGTGCACATCTGAGCTCTACGGATTCAGAAAGAACGTGCAAGGAGTGCACACTAGGAGGATTCACAGACTCAAAGGAAGCCTCAGAGTTACTGAACACCTTGGAGGAGGAACTGTGCAAAGGAAGGCACAGAAATGAAACAAAATTACTAAAGGTTCTGTAAATCTCTACCAGGAGGGCATTGAGCGACTACAAAGAGTGTGCCAGAGAACTCTATTTCAGGTTCGAGGACGAAAATAGAAGTGTCGAAGGGAAGACACTCACAGAGTTGTTGAACATTCTATGGAGAAAGGCTCTGCAAGGTGTGCATTGAGCCGAAGAACACCAAGAGGGTGTGAAGCATTTCTTTACAAGAAATACTTCGGATCTGAGTTTAGTGAAATACTCAGTAGCCCAAGGAGTGTGCAAGGGTGGACTTATTCTAAGTCCCGAAGCTCAGGAGGAACAATGCATTTGCGCACAGAGAAACATAAGAAAGGAGCCGAAGGTCGAGAAACCTTTCAAGGTTTTCTGAGTTGAAAAAGCTTAGGAGGGACAACGTTTCTATAATGTAGATGAGACCCGAAGGAACCGGGCTCGCAAGAGGAAGAGTAGAAGGTCGAGACTTTCGATACTTAGAAAATCTTCTAAGTCTAAAAGAAGCGCGAAGTTCAGAAGGAGAGTGCGCAAGGAGGACGGATCTAAATCGTCGGATCTAGTGCTAGATACCTGGCAGTCGTTGGATTAGGCGAAGGCACACGGGGTTTAAATCCTTGGATATCCACACACTTTAGAATTTGGGGTTTGGAGCGGCAAGGGATTTTGGATTCGTTGCATCGCGAACTCCTGGTGCGCAAAATCACGCCAGCCGTTTGATATGGAGCGCAGTGACCCGAGAGCCATTGGATCACAGATATGTGCACAGGAGGAGCGCACATAGGAGGTGCCCAAAAGATTAGATCATGACCATCAGATCTCGCGTAAGGGACCGATAGCCATCATATCCAGAAAGAGGAGAACGAGGTTTAACCCTCGTGGAAACAAATGAGAGGACTCGTCAAAGTCCCGAAAGAATCAGAACCGTCCATCTCAGAGGACACGTGTCAAGAGATCCACATTTTGGGGATTCAGACACCGGGAGACCGAGAGTGAAGAGTCTCCAGAAATCGCAAAAGGACTAGGACCATACACAAGAGGACACATGGAAAGTGGGCAAGGTTTCAGGAAAAGGCCCGAAATATTTCGGTTCCAGGAGGACTGGGCCATTGATCTCTGAGAGGGAGAGATTTCGGCATTTCGAGAACCGAGGATTCAAAAGACAGAGGACAGGGGGGAACGCTCACATCGCGGTTTCCCAAATTGTGAAAGCCGATAGCGCTTTGTCGTGGACTATCATTTCGGCATTTGAAAACTTGGGTGTTCGAAAGGCCAGGAGTTGGGAGACGTGGAATCCTGACTCATAAAGTCACGAAATCCCGAAAGCAGACAACGCCAGAATAGCACGAGACGAAGACATTAAGCCCTTTTCAGCATTTCGACAACTGAGAGTTCAAGAGTGAAGGAGTTGTGAGACAAGGAGTCTCGATTTGTGGAATTGTGAATTCTGAAACCCCGAAAAGAAGACGTGGTCACGGGTAGATTTCGACATTCCGAGGTGCAGGAGGTTGAAGGACCAAGAACCGTCTGCAGCTGGAATCATGAAATCATGAATTCTGAAATCCCGAAAGAGGACCGTGGTTGCGGGTAGTTTTCGGCATTTTGGCGACCAGGAATTGGAGAGACAAGGAGCCTGGGAGAGCTCGCATGCAGGAGTCCTGAAACCCCAAAACGTGAAAGGAGTATTGTTCGGAACAGAGAAGAGCGTCGAAAGTTGGGTGCACGCACAAATTTTCTCAAAGCCTATGCCAGGTAATTAAAGGGACCTATGTATTTGTTCAAAGGGTTCCAATAGGAGACTGAAGAGCGATTTCGGCTCAGAAATTGGAACAATCCAGAGACCGGGAGGGAATAGAACCCTGCTGAGGTAGGGGGTGTGCATCACCAAGAAGTAATTTAATGCTCCATTTATGAAATGCTATCAAAGTAAAGTCACATTAATGAGATGTTGAATCATGAAATGATTACATGGCTAATGTGAGTTCTATGTTTAGAATAGGAACAAGACCATTGGAAATGATAGGCATTACCACCATAAAACTACCATGGTAAAAATCCAAAACTTTTTTTTTAATTTAAAAGAAAAAAGATCAATATCATATTGAAAGGTAAGAATGAACGATCTGTTGAAGGAACACTAATGCATGAAAGAGGCAAAACCCAGGGCAAACCTCCATTCAACGGAGTAGGAGGAACATTGCTCAGATTTAAATAAGATGTAGATGTGTCCAGATGAGTGAATCATAGCGTTGCACATTCTCTAAGCAGTTTTTCTCACAGAAATTTGCAGAGGATCCAAGGGGAAGGAAGCAGGCGATTGCACAAGGAAAAAAATCAGTCTAAAATTGCAACAAAACTCAGAGAAATCAAGATGAAAAGAGTTGGGCGAATGCACAAACTCCGGGAAAATTCCTCAAGGAAAAATGTATGGAAAAATTTGCAAACACAACGGTTTTTCTTTGTAAAACATAGAGAATTAACTTGCCAAAAATGGAGAGGAATAACTTGCCAAAAACGCAAATATTTTATACTTGGAAACCGCCATGAGGAAGAGGGGAAGTGTAGAGTTTCAGAGAATGGTTATCACCAGGAGAATACGCATGCTGGGAGAATTTTCTTTCACAAAATGTAGAGATGAATCAAAGTAAAAATGTCAGGGGATGCTCATTGTTGGGTGAAATTGTTGCATAAAGAAATAACGCAGAGGTTTGAATAAAAAAGCGTTGAGAAAAGAATTAAAATGTAGAGTTTAACTCTCGATCCATTCAGATGAAATAAGTGTAGTGTTAATCCACCATTCGACGAAGGAAAATAACAGTCCAGTAGACAAAATGCAGAGGCAAAAAGTTATGGATAAAAAGCAGTCAATAGCGCAGAGGTAAATCATGACAAAAAAACATAAAGACAGACATGGAACATGTAGAGGTAATGTTGAAATAGTTTCTTGGTGAAAGTGCAAGGGAAAGGAAAAATCTTTGGTTAAAAACACATAGATAAAAAGAGATAAAATCATTGGGTAAAATTGTTGGTAATCACTGGGTAAATGGGATAAAATCATTGGGTAAATAGGTAAGAAAATGCAGAGATAAGATTTGTGGAAATGCATAGTTTTTATGAGTTTAGGCGTTGGGTAGTTTCTTGATAAAAATGCAAAGAAACCAGTTGTTGGGAAATTCGTATGCAACTCGAATTGTTGAAGGGAAACGAAAGGCACAAATGTTTCAAGGCTTAGATACACCAAGGAATAGAATACAAATGAAAATCTTATGCTGAGAAATCGTAAGAAAATCGAATTGTGCAAGGAAACAGAAAGGCGTAGATGTAATAGGAGAAATCCCAATGATTTCCTTGGGTTATACAAGGAGAAGGAAGATATGAATGGAGGGCGATAACTGGCATATAACTGCCCCCAATTCCAGAAACCATAGTGGATTCGATGACCATATCTCTGGCTTAGATTGTATATCGATGTTGGATAATTCCATAATTTCAACACAAGTAAATTTAAATAGCTTGAGATAAAATTTCTAGAAACACTAAAGAACTAGCAGCGATCAAGGATTGTGGAGATTGTATAGAAATTCAAAAAATATAAAGATAATTAAATTTCTGAAAAAATAGTACATCTTACTGAAATATAAATACCGGAACCCATGTCAATTCAACGAAATTTAAAATCATGTACATCTTAAATTTCAATACAATTACAATTCTCAATAAATTACTGCAGTCGATGATGAAGGTGAACCTGGAGAAGATCTTCGGCAACTGGCGCTCCTTTCGATATCTCTCTAGCTAATCAATGAGACTTCACCGATACCTCCTAGCCAATGCTAGGGGTACTCTTTTTCCCCCTTATCCCCCCGAGCCGGAAATGGAAAATACGCACACACAACCAAAGATCATATAGCTCCCATCTCACCTCACAAGGTAGAGCCACTGCTCTCTCTCAAGATGGGTATCCCAACTCTCACAAATAAAACTAGTCAATATTTTTGCAACATAACATTACTCATAACCCATGTGATCCATCTCTCAACTCAACCATTTGTTTTATAGAATTTTCCCACACTTGCACAATTAACTCACTTTTAAATTAAAATAATTTAGATTTATCTCCCCCTTACACTTGTCACCCTTACCCCCAATTTGCACAATTAAATCCACATTTTAATTTAATAAAAGTCAATTACCCTCACCCATCCTAAAAGTTCTCCTAAAATCACTCCTAGTTGTCCCTTTATTCCCTTTATTTCCAATTAATGACTGATGACTTTCTAAAATGGAGTTGAGTTAAAATAGGAATCTTCTCCTAGTTAGACTATTGTTAACTAGACTTTAGATTCCTTTCTATGCGTACCCTTTCCTATAGCTTTATTCCAATTTTACCTTAAATTCCAATTTGGTAATTACTTGCACATATGTGTATTAAATCACTCTTTAGATTTATTTTATTTTCATTGATTTTGTAAATTGATTTATTTCATCCCCTCATTATTTAATTTATAAAATTAGTTTTTTTTGTCTTCTCACTAACTTAGACTTAGGATTAGTTAAATTTTTAGTTGCAAAAGATTAGACCCTTAGGGATTATGATTAATAAATTCATTATTTAATTAATTAATTAATCAATTAATTAATTCGGCAGTGCTCAAGATTTTACAAGGTTTAACATTCGCTCAAAGTTTTCTAGGCCAAGATTTCACAAGGTTTAACATTCGCTCAAGGTTTTCTAGGCCATTCATTCACTCAATTTTTAAATTCCATGACGTGCCCTTCAGGATGCACACCGTGCTCCAAGGGCGCCACTCGCCTTTGATTCAAAATTTAATTAGGCAATGTGTCTTTCAAGGCGTACTTCGTGCTCCAAGGGTCTCACTCGCCTTTGACTGGTTTTGGTAGTTGTCCCACCCCTGGAGTCAACACTCCATTTGGGAAACCTTGTGAGAGACTAAGGGCTTCTAAGGAATAAGGACCCTGCCTTATTGTGCACCCACTAGAAATATTTGTGAGTGATTGTCTCAGTCTTCCCTCACGACATCGTGGATTTCTAAAACTAGGTAATCGTTTATCTACAATTCAAGGCATAACGGGAGTGCTAGTAGGCTGTGTCAACGATGTTTCCACACCTATCCCTCAATATTTGGTTTCGTTGCATGGACCCTTTACTCCTTATGTGGGTCAAACTAGTAAGAAATCGTCATCCTGCATCCATCAATGAAACACTGTCAAAGATACATAAACAACATCATAATATAATTGATCATATGTCACATATGTATAAATGAAATACTCAAACCAATACAATCAACTCCCTGACTCAATCCAAAGTCCAAGGAGGTCCAGTGATGCCATCAACATCCTCAATCTGTCAAGTGCCCTGCACACTCAAGGGAAACTCATCAATAGAATCTATTAATACATAGATATCATAAAACATAAATCATAATCCATCAGCATCATCATAGGAATCCATAATCGAATCAGACAACCATATACTAAAATTGGATCACTTGCATGCAAGTGTCCTCAAAGAATAAGTCAATAACATGTGCTCGCAAGAGAGAGATGTTACATACACCCCCTCTTGTTTTAAACTTCATCCTGAAGTTGTATAGTATATAAATGCATTAAATAAAGCATCTGACAAGATCTAAATGTATAAGTATCAAATAAATATGGAAACTGTTGGCGCATAGCATATGCGTCCTCCCAGGTAGCCGAGTGTGGACTATAATTGTCCCACTAGACCTTGACCTAATCAATTGTTCGACATCGTAGTTGTCGAATACGATGGTTTAGAATGTGGATTGGCTTCGCCATGAGTGCAGCCTCATCCGGCACCTGCAAGGAACTCATGTCAATCACATGTGTAGGATCACTAACATAATGTCTCAAAACAGATACATGAAAAACATCGTGCATATGCCTCAAAGAATCAGGCAAGGCTAGTTGATAGGCCATGGGCCCCTTCCTTTCAACAACTTCAAAGGGTCCCAAAAATCTAGGATAGAGTTTAACACCCTTTCCAAACTTGATCGAACTCTTGTGTGGTTTCACCCGCAAGAAAACTCGATCGCCAACTTCATAAGTATGGTCAACACGACATGCATCAACATGACTCTTATGCCAATCTTGTGCTTCTTTAATCCTTTGTCTTATCGTTTTCATTTTTTCTTCCATTTCTTGGATCACTTATGGTCCTACCAGGACCCTATCCTCAATTCGATATCAACTCAAAGGCATCTGACAGGGTCGCCCGTAAAGAAACTCAAATGGTGTCATCTTAATGGTACTTTGATAGTTGTTGTTGTACACAAAATCTACCAGTGGCAAGAACTCTTCCCAGTGCTTATGTTGGTCCATCACGTACATACACAACATATCTTCCAAGATTTGGTTCTTTCTTTCTGTCTTCCCGTCTGTCTTTGGGTGATACGTTGTACTAAGGTTAAGTTGGGTTCCCAAGGCCTCTTGGAAACTAGTCCAAAATCATCCTATAAACACCGATTCGTGATCGCATATGATCCTTTTAGGCACACCATGAAATATCATAATCTCGCTGATAAAAAATCTAGCTATGTTTGGAGCCTGATACATCATACGCATAGGAATAAAATGTGCACTCTTAGTCAAAGTGTCAACTACCACGAAAATTGAGTCATGCCTCCTTGCCATCAATGGAAATCCCACAATAAAGTCCATCGAAATGACCTCCCATTTCGATTCCAGAATAGCATGTGGATGTAGTAATATTGCCAGATGTCTATGTTCAGCCTTCACTTACTGACATTATAGACATCTTTCCACGTAGTTAACTATGTCCACCTTCATTCCTTTCTGGAAGAATAAGGGCTTAAGGTCTACCCTCCTCTTCGTGACTCTTGGATGAGCCATGTACACTTCTCTATGAGCTTCATTTAAGATCAAACTTCTCAATTCGTCATTAGGAGGTACGTAAATCTGTCTATTATACCTCATCAATCCATCATTGTCCAATGCATATCCTTCAAACTTTGGTACCACCATGGTGTCTTGTCTGGTATTTTACTTAACCTCTTTATACCAGTCATCGTCGCACTGTATAGTTAGAATATGTTCTTGAAGATTCTTCTGAAGAGGTATCACTGAAAATATGCATGGTCTCTGACTCAATGCATCTGCCACTCTATTCACTATTCCTTTTATGTAGGTAATCTCAAATTCATATTATCTAACCAATTCTGACCAACGTCTGTGTCTCGCGTTCAAGTCACTTTGTGTAAAAATGTGCTGCAATCCACAGTGATTTGTTTTTAGTTCGAATTTCCTTCCAATCAAGTAGTGTCTCCACACTCTTAGGGAATACACAATGGACAATAATTCCAAATCATGTGTCGTGTAGTTCTCCTCATGCTTTCTTAATTTCCTTGAGATGTAAGCGACCAATCGACCACCTTGCATCGATACTCCACCAAATCCTTCTTTGGATGCGTTTATGCATACCAAGAATTCATTTTCCATGTCGGGGACTTTTAGTATCGTCACTATTTTCAAAAAATCCTTGAGCCTTCGAAATGCTTCCGCACATTTCTCGATCCATACAAACTTCTTATTTTTCTTCTGCAATTATGTGATCTGATTTGCTATCTTCAAAAAACCTTCGACGAATTGTCGGTAATATCCTACTAAACCCATAAAGATATGTACTTATGGTATGTTCTTTGGCGCAAGCCATTCCATAATAGCCTCTACCTTCATTGGATCCACAACGATGCCTTCGCTAGAGATAACATGCCCTAAATAATAAATCCTCAATTGATAAAATGAGCATTTCAACAGTTTCCCGTATAATTTGTTTTCTCGTAAACATTGTAGTACCAAGTGCAAATGTTCTTCATGTTCTTTTGTCATTCGAGAATATATCAATATGTAGTCAATGAATACTTGAACAAACCTGTCCAAGTATTTGCGGAACATCCCATTCATCAAGATCATGAATACTCTTGGGGCGTTTGTCAGTCGAAACGGTAAAACGGTAAACTCATAATGTCCGAACCCCGTCATGAAGGAGGTCTTAGGAATATCTTCCTCTTTGATCTGTAACTGGTGATATCATGATCTGAATTCTATGTTTGAAAACACAGTTGTGCCCTTCATTTGGTCAAACAAATCATCTATTCTTGGCAATGGATATTGGTTCTTGATCGTTGCCTTGTTCAATTCATGGTAGTCAATATAGAGTATCCACGAACCATCCTTCTTCCATATGAAAATAATAGGCACACCCCAAGGTGACACACTTGGACATATAAGTCCTAGGTCCAACAACTCTTCTAGTTTCATTTTCAACTTCTGTAACTTGGGGGTCAACATATGATAAGGCGTTATTTCTATCGCTTCAGTTCCATGTTTCAAGTCGATGGTAAATTCCATCTCTCTTTCAGGCAGTAAACTTGGTAGCTCTTTTGGGAACACGTCCGCAAACTCTCATACTACCAGAAGGTTTTCTAATCCTTCCTCCACACCCTTTTTGTTCAGCGCTAATATTGCATATAGCTTGCATCCTTTGCACATGCTCTTCTGTAGTTGTAGTGAAGAAATGAACCTTAAGGAAACTCCCTAGTTTCTTCCTACAATTAGTCATCTTTGTCCCTCATCATCGGTCAAACTCAATCGTTTTGTCTTACAATTGAGTATCGCATCATGCAATTCCAACCAGTCCATACCGATCATGACGTGATAAGATCCTAAGATCGTGACGTACATGTTGGCCTTCATTACAAAATCTCCCAGGTTGAGGCTATAGTGCGTAACCTTTCCTCCAACCTTCTACTTGGCACCTGCAACCATTTCAACATAGATAAACTCATCCTATTCGAATGCCTTTAACGTTGCACCAGAAATAAAGCTCTCTGTAGGACCAGGATCTATCAAAATACTAAAAGTGTGGTCAATGATGGTACCTGACGTCTCGAGCATAGTAGACTGGTGCTCGGCCTGGTGGTTATTCACCGTTTCATGAATCCTATGGGCCTTGCCCAAATCTCTAACGATAGTGTGTTTGACTGACCTGGATTCTCTAGCCCTCTCAACCGGATAGTCTCGCTGGTAATTTGGCTCTCCACATGTCCAAAATATGGTCTTCGGTCCAATACTCTTGGTCCCTGAAGTAGAAGTTGTTGGTATACAAGCCTGAAACCCTGTTCTGTTCAACTGAACATGCCTAAACTACTGCTACTGCGAACGACGTTGTTGCTGGTGCTATGGTGCTCTGTTTGGAGTTTGTTGTTGAGGAGTTAGGCGTCATGGCGTTGCAAATGTGGAACCTCTTAGTGTGTCTCGATACATTGATGGATGTCTAACTGGAGTCTGATTCTACTGCGCACTATATTCACCTATCCCATCGATCTCATAGGAGTCTTGCCTAACCCCCCTGATTAGATTTTCCTCAACTATGAGGGACTTCTAGACTGCATCGTGCAATTTCTGAGGAATTAGGATCCTCACCTTCGCACAAATGCAGATGTTAATTCCAAACACAAACTTGTTGAACTTTAGCTTCTTCATTATTAGATGTGGAGCATACCTAAGCAGCTCCATGAATTGAGCCTCATACTCGGGAATCATACGACCGCACTATTGTAAGGCGTTGAACTCATTGAGTTGGGACTCAATCAATTCCTCTAACAAATACCTCTCCCGGAACCACTCCTCGAATAGTTCCCATGACACATCTTCGATGACCATGTTTAGTTGTGGCAAGAGTGTCTTCCACCATAGAAGACTGCTCCCCTTCAACTGAAATACCACTATCCAGACCTTCATGTTGGAGGTGTAGTCGCGAAGTGCGAAGCACATCACCATGTTCTCCAACCATGCCTCGAGAGATGTGTCGTATGTGGCACCCATGAACTCAAGAAACTTAAGCTTCTTGATTACTTTGTGAATTCTACCAGTACCGGTTGGTGCACGTTGTGGACCCTAAGGGGGTATAGGAGCCCCGACCTCATCTCTATCTAGTCGGTTAATAAAGGCCTCCAGAATCCTCTGAAAGGACCTCATCAACCCAACCACATCCCCCACAACAATTTTCTCCTGTCCAATAAATTTCTCTTCTCCTTGGGGGTTACACCCCTGTAGCGTGGATTCTACCGGAGGGGTCACACCTCCTCCCCTAGCACCATTTCGTCTACCTCCATGGCATCCTCTGACCATGATTACCTGCAAGGACACAATTCAATTTAATTAGGGATAAATTATTAATCAAGTGTTTAATACAGTGGAAGGAGTGATGATCCCAAGTCATAGGGTTGAACCCACTCTGATACCATATGTAAGGACCCCTCCATTACGGCTAGGAAAAGTGAAGCACAATAGGTAAAAAAAATATTTTTTTTTTAAGTATTAGGAAATTAACATATTACACATAGTTCATAGCAGCGCATAGTCAAACAAAATCATAATCAAAATCATTATAAGAGACTCATCATTGTAATCAATAATGATTCATCCAATGCATCTACATAAATGATAGCGACACCTGACCAACATATATACATAAATAGCGATGCAGTTTATCCATGACAATCAACTGAAGGAATTTATAAACAATGATCGACCAGATACTAAATATTAAAATGACTTCCGGCCCAACCTACCCTGCATGGTTAGGACCTCTAGGACACATAAGAAACGCTCAAGCCCAGGATTCATTCGATTGATTTTTACCACTTAAGGTCTGAGGGTTGGCGATTGTTCTAAGGGACAAGGAGGTTCCTACATCCCACTAACACAATAAAGTCGAAAACTAACTAGCTCAATCAATCAACATCATTATTGTTCATGGTGCAATAGAATTTAATTACTAAACCAATCAAGTAACCACATAAGTTAAGGCGCAATGTAATCAATTTTATTTTATTTCCATGGCGCAAAAGAAAACATCTATTTTATTTCAAGGTGCACAATTAATTAATCATTGAATTCAACAATAAATCAACATTATTTTCAAGGTGTGCGTGTGATCTAAATACCAAATTGAACATAAATCAGCATCATTCAATGCGCACAATTAATATAATCATGTATGAAATCATACATTCACATTATTGCAATGTGCGCGAGTAATCTACAAGTGTTATCATTTAGGCATCATCACTAGTCCATAGCGCAAGCAATCTAATTAGTTAATTATCATCATAACCCATGGCGCAAGGGAAATCATCGATTTTATTTTCATGGCACAAGAATAAGAAAATCACATAATCAGTCTCACGTCGTATTAATTTCATGGCGCAACAAAGAAGGCGATTGCACAAAGAAAAATGCAGTCTAAAATGGCAACAAAACTGAGAGAATTCAAGATGAAAATAGATGGGTGAATGCACCAATGCTGGGCGAACCCCTCAAGGAAAAACGCAAGGAAAAACTTGCAAACACAACGATTTTTCTTTGTAAAATGCAGAGAATTAACTTTCCAAAAGTGCTGAGGTTTTATTCTTGGAAACCTCCATGAGGAAGAGGGGAAGCGTAGAGGTTCATAGAATGCTTATTGCCAGGAGAAAACACATGTTGGGATAATTTTCTTTGGAAAAACGCAGAGATGAATCGAAGTAAAAACGTGAGGCGATGCTCATTGTTGGGAGAAATTGTTGCATAAAGAAATAACGCAGAGGTTTGAATAAAAATCGTTGAGAAAGGAATTAAAAAATAGAGTTTAAATCTCGATCCATTCGGATGAAATAAGCTCAGTGTTAATCCGCCATTCGATGAAGGAAGATAGCAGTCTAGTAGACAAAATGCAGAGGAAAAAAGTTATGGATAAAATGCAGTCAATAGCGCAGAGGTAAATCAAGAAAAAAAAATGCAAAGACAATCATGGAACACGCAGAGGTAATGCTAAAAGAGTTGTTGGGTGAAAGCGCAAGGGAAAGGAAAAATCCTTGGTTAAAAACGTGGAGACAAAAAGAGATAAAATCATTGGATAAAATCGTTGGTAATCACTGGGTAAATGGTATAAAATCGTTGGGTAAATAGGTAAGAAAACACAAACATAAGATTTGTGGAAACACTGAGTTTTTCTGAGTTTAAGCGTTGGGTAGTTTCTTGATAAAATCGCAGAGAAACCAATTGCTGGGCAATTCGTATGCAACTCGAATGTTTCAAGGAAAAAGAAAGGTGCAGAGGTTTCAAGGCTTGGATACACCAAGGAATAGAATACAAACACAAATCTTGTGTTGAGAAATCATAAGAAAATCGAATTGTGCAAGGAAAAAGAAAGGCACGGAAGTAATACAAGAAATCCCAGTGATTTCCTTGGGTTATACAAGGAGAAGGAAGATACGAATGGAGGGAGATAACTAGTATATAATTTCCCCCAATTCTGGAAACCAGAGTGGATTTGCTTATTAGATCCTTGGTTTATATTGTAGATTGATGTTGGGTAATTCCAAAATTTCAACACAAGTAAATTTAAATAGATTGAGATAAAATTTCCAGAAACGCTAAAGAACTGGAAGCGATCAAGGATTGTGGAGATTGTATAGAAAGTTTAAAAAGACCGAGATAATTAAATTTCTGAAAAAAATAGTACATCTAACTAAAATATAAATACTGGAACGCATGTCAATTCAACGAAATTTAAAACCATGTACATCTTAAATATCAATACAATTAAATTCTTAATAATTTATTGTAGCCTATGACGAAGGTGAACCTGGAGAAGATCTTCGACAACTGGCACTCATTCTGATCTCCTTCTTTCTAATCGATGAGACTTCACCGATACCTCCCAGCCAACGCTAGGGGTACTCTTTATTCCCCCAAGACGCAAAGGGTCCATGCACACACACAACCATATATCCTATGGCTCTTAGCTCGCCTTGCAAGGTAGAGCCACCACTCTCTCTCAATCTGGGTATCCCAACTCTCACAAGTAAAACTAGTCAAAATTTCTGTAGCATAACATTACTCATAACCCGTGTGAAACATCTCTCAACTCAAACATTTGTTTTATAAAATTTTCCCATACTTGCACAATTAATTCACTTTTCAATTAAAATAATTTAGAATTATCTCCCCCTTACACCCCCTAATTTGCACAATTAAATCCACATTTTAATGTAATAAAATTCAATTTCCCTCACCCATCCTAAAAGCGCTCCTAAAATAACTCCTAATTGTCCCTTTATTCCCTCTATTTCCAATTAATGACTAATGCCTTTCTAAAACGGAGTTGAGTTAAAATAGGAATCTTCTCCCAGTTAGACTATTTTTAACTAGACTCTAGATTCATTTCTATGCGTACCCTTTCCTATAGCTTTATTCCAATTTTATCTAAAATTCCAATTTGGTAATTACTTGCACATATGTGTATTAAATCACTCTTTAAAATTATTTTATTTTCATTGATTTCTTAAATTGATTCATTTCATCCCCTCATTATTTAATTTATAAAATTAGGTTTTTTTGTCTTCTCACTAACTTAGACTTAGGCTTAGTTAAATTTTTAGTTGTAAAAGCTTAGACCCTTACGGATTGCGATTAATAAATTCAGTCTTTAATTAATAAATAAATTAATTAATTAATTCGACAATGCTCAAGATTTTACAAGGTTGAACATTCTCTCAAAGTTTTCTAGGCCACCTAGATTCATTGACTCAATTTTTAAATTCCACAACATGCCCTTCAATATGCACACCGTTCTCCAAGGGTGTCACTCACCTTTGATTCAAATTTTTAATTATGCGACATGCCCTTCAAGAAGCACTTTGTGCTCCAAGGGTGTCACTCAGCTTTCACTGGTTTTGGTAGTTTTCCAACCCCTGGAGTCATCACTCCATTTGGGCGACCTTATGAGACACTAAGAGCTTCTAAGGAATAAGGAGCTTGCCTTATTGTGTTCCCCTTAGAAATATTTGTGAGCGACTGTTTCAGTCTGCCCTCACGACATAGTGGATCTCTTGAACTAGGTAATCATTAACCTACAAATCGAGGCATTGTAGGAGTGTTGGTAGGTTGTGTCATGGATGTTGCCACAACTCTCCCTTAATATTTGGGTTCGGTGCATGGCCCCTTTACTCCTTATGTGAGTCATATTAGCAATAAATCGTCAGCCTACATCCATCAACGAAACACTATCAAAGATCCATAAACAACATCATAATATAATTGATCATATGTCACATATGCATAAATGAAATACTCAAACCAATACAATCCACTCCCTGACTCAATCCAGAGTTCAAGGAGGTCTAGTGATGCCATTGGCATCCTCAATCTGTCAAGTGTCCTGCACACTCAGGGGAAACACGTCAATAGCATACAGATATCATACAACATAAATCATAATCCATCAACATCATCGTAGGAATCCATAAATGAAACAAACAACCATATACTAAAATCGGATCACTTGCACGCAAGTGTCCTCAAAGAATAAGTCAATAACATGTGCTCACAAGAGCGGGATGTTACATAATTTTCAGATGACTAATTTTATGCATGTTCGCCATGTAAAGAACAAATTCAAGCATTTTTTCATCTTGAAAGTGGGATGTTTTCAAAGAAGAATGTTTTCCAATCCCTCTTGTGGTGAGAATCAACACTCGTAAGGGTTCCATAATCATATCTACATGATTCTGACTTGAAGATTTTCCTTGATTGGATTTCTTTGGAAGTGTTGATCTTGTTGTCCCATACACATTAAATTTAAATTCTGAGTGTTAATTTCTACCCAGCTAAAATTCAAGCCACTCCAATTCCTTGAATTTTCTTCGAATGATTATTTTGGATTTGGAGTTATCTAAATGGTTTCTTTCCCATTGACTATTTTGTTCGGTTACTTTCAGCCAACGAAATTTTCTGCATAGACTTTTCTAAGCATGGTGAGCTTGGTTGTTTTTTTCTTAGAGCTAATTACTTTCAGTACTTTTCACTTTAATTTATGGAAATTGGTTGCACATATATTATGCTCTTTTCAATTATTTTTTCAAGGAGGAGTTTATCTTTTATCTTGCAACTAACTTGATCCAAGTTTCCTCTTCTACACAACAGCAAGAGATGTTTGTTTTACACTGTCTAGACACATGTTTTGACATTATGGATAGCATTGCTATTTAAATCTTTCTGCTGATATATTTTTCAGAATACTTCTTTGGAATCAATCATGTTATTCCCCAATTCACTGATTGACCAAAGACTCAATCCTAGTCCTATCAATCGTGAGCATTTCAGACATGATTTCTTATTGGAGAATATATTTCCGTCTTTTGGAATTGTCGATCCTAATTCACTCCTTCTGGTTGCATTGTTCACTAATTTGATTTTCTTTTATCATGGCTAAAGAACTATCGTCCTACTTATCTCAATGTTAAATCCATTCAAATGCTTGGAAGTTGTGAATACTTCGGTGGTAAAACTCAATGCAACTTCTAAGATCTTAAATTTTGAGTTTCCAACATTTGTTTTCATTTTAGACATGATAATAAGGTTAAACATGTGAATTTCTTATGGTTGTAATTCCTCGATCTATAGGGGTCTCACACTCTATATGTCAGCATTCCTTGAACCAAAACTTATTTTATTCATAATCAGGGAAGATAAGCATTGTTTGGGTTAGTTTGGAATATTTCCTATTTGATCCATCTTACCCATGAGCTTTTTTATTTTGTTTTCCATATTACATGTCTCATTATTTGAATGGAAACCCTATCTAGTAGAGAGACAAGCTACACACTCTTATTTTTCGTTTCATTTTCCTCTTATTCTATGAAATGTGTAAGCTCGTGAAAGTGGAATTTACGGTTTCTATACTTGGAACACTCTTAGGAACTTGAGGATATCAATTTCATGGATTTTCCCATCACGACATTAACTTATCACCAATTAGAAATAATATCTTACTCACTTCATTCATTTATGATTTCTAATTCTATATTTTTTTATGATGTGGAATTCAATCATCTAGGTTGTGATATGAGATTATTTGCACCTCACCAAATTGTCTTGATCGCTATCATTCACACAATACTTTCCTCTTTCCTCTCAAAAGTTTGAAGATGATCATACAATATTTCACATCATTATCATCAATAATCAGAGGAAACATATACCATAGGGCACAATGCTAGTAATTGTTTAATCATATTTTTATTTACCTTGCAAGCATGACAGGGATTGGTTGATAGACAAGTATCTTCAAAAGATAAAAGGAATTGAATTCTTATAGTTCTAATTGTTATCTTTGATTTCAAGAACAAGATGATGTGTCCAGGAATCCAAATATCACAACAATCAATGACACTAAGTCTCATGTTGACATAAATATTGTGGGAAAGCACATAGTGTTTATATCTTAGGAAGAAGGTTGTGATATTTGGATAAATGGACAATAGATGGATACTTGATGACTGCATTGGCATTTGAATAAGTTTTATGACATCCAATATAGTTTAATTTTACATTATCTTAGCGTGTTTTACTTATGATTAGTTTAGTTGTGGTTTTTATTTTTCCTTTTTTCTAATTTCATTTCAATAAGATAGTTATTTAGAGGAAGATATTTTCCCAAACTATCTAATAGTTGATCATACCATTCTCTTTTTTTATGCAATATGGGAAAAGGATTATACAACCAACAACTCCTGACTTTTCTCTTTAATGAAAGCAACTTAGGGAAGTGTTGATCTAAACTTGGATCCTCAGGTTCCTTTGCGACATTTTTTATTAATCAACCAAGTTTGTCACCGACTCAACAATTGATCAAAAATATATTTTTTCTCATTCATGTATTTTCATTTTGATATCTGATCTAGTGGATATTTTTATTCATTTTAATGAATATTTTTTGACCTCTACAACTATGATATTGCCTATTTTCCTCATCAAAATTAATTGCTTGAATCTTTGGGATCAATAATTATTTATGATGGAAAAGAGAAATAGATACTTGGATGAGAAATATGAAACGTAATTTATGTTATTGAAAAATTCATCGTTTTCCAATATGCAAAGAAATTGTTCATGTCAAAAAATATTCAGAGATTATGGGTTTGTGGAATGTTTTATATCAGTGAATTTGAAAATTTGTTTTGACTGAGTATTCCCATTAACCCATTTTTCTATATTTCCGGAAGAAATTTTTGTTGCACTAAATGAAAACAAAATTGTATGCGATAATTGGATCAAAGGATTGGGTTGCAAACTTTTTCACTAGATTATCAGTTCTCATAATCTTGCTTATTTGTCATTTCAGATATTTACCCTAGGAATATTTCTATTGGGATTGATGTTGAATGAATAACCTTTATTGATAGATCATTTCCCTATAATTACTTTCCAATACTTCACTAAGAATGCTTACACTAATAATGATCATGATCTATATTATGTTACTGACCTATATTTCACGATTAATTCTTCTAGTAATGACTAACATAGTGTGCTTTTGATTTTTTCTCCTTATTTAGTGCAGTCATTTTATTTATTTTAATATGTAGATAATGTTACTTCCCTCCTTTGCTTAATTTTTGAAACCATGATATTGGGTTCATATGAGTATACCATCAAAGGTGAATTCTTAAATTTATCTGATTCTTTTGGGAATTTCAACAATCTGGAATTTTTGTCATTATAAAATCTAAAATCCATTGGACTAAAAGCTTGGTTAGATATCAATTTTCTTGATCACTGGTTATCATAGATTTGCTGATGTTTGGTCCTGAAAATATATTGGATGGGTCTTAACTTATTGTAAAAAGTTTATTTAATATTTTTTTTTTCCTTTGTCCCAATTCTTGGATCTAGAATGATGATACCATTTATGCATATCATTCATACTCTATTGTTGCCACCAGATTTATTACTTGTTGTTCGGTTCTCTTCTTATCTTTCAACCAGTTTTTATTTTTATTTTATGAAACCAATTTTCTAGTTTTATGCTTCTTTTAGTTTAGTTCTTTTTTTATAAATTGGCTTTGATTTCGGCACTTTATTTTTACTTGTACAGATTGCTTCCCTCCTTTAATTTGAATGTTGGCATGTTCTGAGAGCTTATTTGACTCCTTAGTCTTTCTTGAGGATTATTTTAAATTTGAGTGAGGGGTTGGTCCAATTCTTGTCACATACTAAAGAAATGTTTTACAAGTCATAAGATGCATGGGCTTCTCTATCTGAATGAACATTCATGAAGTTTTTAGGAGTAGGTATGGACTAATAGTTTTGGTGGAACATATGTGCCTACTAAGCGTACCATGATAATACATAACTATAGGAAAGTGTCTATCTACTATTTTTTTTCAGCTCCATCCACTTCATATTAATAAAATGGTCAAAATTATGATGGGTTTTTGGGAAATCTATGGGTTAAACTAAAATTCATAACATCTACTCAACAAATCAAAGAAACTCTTGTATCACCCAGCTTCCTTCACACCCTATGTGTATATGCATATCTAAATATAAATCTAAAAGGGTGAGCATATTATGAAATAAAAGGAATTTGAATTCACTATTAATAGTGTGGGAAGTACAAGGAAACCCGTCAAGGCTATGGACGTTTGCTGGCAGTGTGGATATAATTGTATGGTAACGAGGTAACTTCATCGGGGCTATGGCTGCTCACTGGCAGTGAAGCAATGCCAAGAAAGGAGAGATGAGGAACACACTTATGTAAATGTCTATTTGTTATAAAAAATGAAAACCCATGGTTGAACCAAAACCATTATGTTTTTCTAGTGTGCAACCAGTAAAATAATTTACCTCATTATTTGGCTCTTTGAAAAAGGCGTGCTAGATTACAAGTACTAGAAATTTTGGGTTATATATTTTAGAAATTTTGCATCATTGTGGTACCCATGATTATGGGAAAATTGTCTACAATTTTTTGAGATTATCTTTAAAATTTAGATCTAAATTAAAGGCCCTTGACTTATGTTGATAGAGATAACTTGTTCTTATAGTGTGTTTCCATTTGTTGAGGCCACAAAAATGCCCCTTTAATTTTTATTTTACAATTAAAAGGAAAGAGGCCCCCTACTAAAATTTTTTCCCTAATTCCTAATCCTCTGTAGCTTGAGCCAAATGTTAATTCTTTTTCTACCTTGTGGGAGGTGGGGGTTTGACCTTTTTTGATGATTGTCTTTGATGGAGGTTGTTTATCCATTTTGATATTATGATTCCAAATGTCTTCATGATGCTTCTTGACCTATGGTGTTTCATTGACATTTGTATGATAGAATTGACATATTATCTTTGGACCTTTTACAGATTCTGAAGTTCTTGATGATCATATGTGGCTACAGGGTTTGATGTTCTATTGATGGTTGTCTTAAATGAGTTGGTATTTGATTATTTTTATGAATGACTAATTCAAAGTCTCCATTCTCTTGGTTGCATGTTATACTTAATGTATTCATCTTTATGCTCTTCTATATGATCACACTCTTCTCATTTTCAAACTCTTAGATTGAGTCACAAAATCACTAATCCTTTTTATGATTTTGACACTTGGCACTTGAAGTTTTCATGAAACTTATCTACAACCAACTATGATTATATTTCATAATTTTTCTTGAAGGCGGAGAATATAATGTTTATGGTATATTGGAAATTCTCATTTTAATCACATGATTGATCTCATATTCTCTGTGGTTGCGGGAGAAGGTTCATAGGATCACTTTCTTTAGATGATTTCTCCATCCTTGAGATGTCTATGGCGGGAATCCATTGATCTTCTTCCTCTTTCCTAGACCTCTTTCTATCTGGATATTTTTTGTAATTTTAAGCCAGCGATAAACATTATGGACTAAGCCTTTCCTTCTCAAATCATCATCCATACTTATCCTTTTATCACCATTGAGGTGATGAGGCCATCAGAGCTTTGATCCTTGTCCAAAATTTTTATCCTTACTAGGTTATCCCTCATTGGGAAGTGAGTTAACTTGGTTTGCAATTTCCTCAAGATCCTAAGCTCCCAAGGCTATCAAATCCACCTTTTCACATGCATTTCCTTGAGCCTATTCAGATTGATCTCTATTGGGTTCCTCTTTCAGCCTTTCCTCTCCCCAAAAATCAATGACAAATTCCCATTGATCTTCTTGATTATAGGACCTTCTCATTTTTTTCCCCCTTGATTTTCTACTATCAATCATAAAATCAGTATCATGCATTGTGGTCTGGCATAAGGACCTATTCCTTGACCTAATCATTTTCTCTATATTTGTGATCTTAGTAGGTCTTCCCTCTACAATGTTCAACTTGACTATATTGGCATGTGTTCTATGCTCGGTTGGTGTCATGTCCCCATTTTTGGTTGCCTTGTTTTGTAGTATAAGGGAATTTCATGGCTTGTTAGTGTAGAAAAAGGAGTAAAAAGGGGGGTCATTTAATGTCACTTATTTAGGGGATGTTATGGAATTATAGTATCTTTAGATTAATAAGTTACTTAACTATTATTAAAGTGAATTTTAATCTTAAAGTTAAAATTGGAGGGAAAATAAGGGTCATATTTGATTTAGTCAAAAAAGGGAAAATTCTAGAAGTTACATTTGATTTGGTCAAAAAAAGGGAAAGTTCTAGAAGGAATGAAGAAAGGATAAAAGGACGGGTAGAGCCTCACTTTGGATTATGATTTGATCTCTCATTTTGGAGTGATCTTGGAGCCATTGTTTCGTTAGGGTTTATCAAAACCATTCCACTATTGGTTTGGTTTCGGTGGTGCAATATCCACCCTATCTAGACATGAGGAGAATCCACCCAGGATTTCCATTAAAGCCTAGACAAGAGGGGAATCCATCCATAATTTCCATTGGAGCTTCACTTGGGAGTTTGGATTATTTTTGGAGGGATACCGAAGTGCGCAAAAGGTTTAAATATTTTTATGGATAAGGCCAAGATCAGACATCTAGAAGTTTTGAGAGGGTTTCGTAGAATCGGGTCGAAGACATCCCCATGGGTCGAGTAAAGGGTGTCTCGTGAGGCCTCTCTAGATGACCTACCATGACCCGTGAGGCCCTCTGCGATTGATCCAAAAATATCTTTTAATGACAATGGTTGAGTTTTAAAGCATGAGATAAATTACCATTTAGGAAATTAATGAAAGAGGAAGAATTATAGATGAAACATGGAATTCATAAAGAAATACATAGATCTATAAATAAGCATGAAGAATAAACAAACCATAAACAAAAAATTTGATAACGGAGTTCGGCAATCTCACCTATGTCTTCCGACCTTTGTCTCAGTAGGTGAGGCTTTCTTATTTATATTCAAAGCTTCAAACGTACATCATATCAGGCCCAAATGGATTACAAACAGATCTGGTCATGTTCGTCCAGATATCAAGAACCCATCACAACTGATGGCACTGAAAACATATGAATGAAGCTCCCAGAAATGACCCACAAAGGTGCTCTCCTCAATGGTGTCCCTTCATAAAAATGTCTTTGGCTCAACAATTCTTCAACATTTTCCTATTCTGAACCTCCCTCCTTGGCTTCAAGAACCTATGGTTTATATATACTTAAAGTGGGTAACAACCTCCCAACTTCTCCCCAATATCTGGCCTCAAAAAGGGCCCAAGATCCTCCAAAAATGACCAAAATCCCACAAAACTACTGAAAAATCCAATTAAAATCATAATATAAAGTAGAAAACCCATTTTTGGCACAAAATATAGTGCACCCCCCTTCCTCCGTGCTCTTGTTCATGTGGGAGTTTGCCATGTGGCCTAGCATTGGTCCTCAGCCCCTATGGTCCCAGACCTGGGTCGCATCTATGGCCATGTGGCTTGGTTCTAGACTCCATGTGAAAATATATGGTAAGCCTTGGCCCCTGGTCAAGCACCCTGGTCAGCAGACTAGCCCGACCGACTGGGTGCTAACCCCTTTACAAGCTAACAGTTGGGAGTCTGGGTCATATGTTGAGTGATATGCCCGTGATTGAGGGTTAGGCCAAACTCCAAACATTCGTGCCAAGTTATAACTCTCACGCCATCATATAAGGTAGGTCACATGTGTAGGTTATATGGTAAGTGTTGCGTTGGGGATTGGGGCCTAGCCCCAGTCCTATCCTCCACCAAACTCACCAAAATTCAAGCTTAAATAGATGTGGTGTCGTATATGGTTAAGATCCATTGTGTAGGCGGGCTGGTAGCCCAACCTACATGAATACTTTGGTGCCCATGGAGGTCATGGGTTCGACCCCCATGAAATCCATATAATTTTGCAAAACCGTCAAGCAATGAATGGGTGCCATGTGGCATTCCATGACTGGGCCATGTGGTGCCACACCATTCGCCCAGATGAATGCCATGTGTCATGATATGATTTTCACATCTGCCAACCCAGTTAGCATGCCACTTGTACATGCCACATCAACCCATGCCAACTATACCTTCCACATCAGCCTGTGCCATGTGTCACCCTTGTAGTGGTGCCACGTGTCACAATATGACTCATCTGCATTTGAACCTTCCCACATCAGTGAAAATGCACCTTGCCATGTCAGTTGTATGGTCGTATGACCTATACATTCAGCTTCCACGTCAGCACTGTACGGATTGTACAGTCAATGTTTTTTTTGCATGTTTGACAAAACAAATAGATCGTGGTATCTTTCGCATATGATGTATGTTTGTGTATGTTCAAGTTGCATTGGGTTTGTATCGATGAGGCCTATGCACATATTTGTTTTGAAGCCATTTTGAGAAATTTTATTTTTAGGCCTTCCTAGACCCATTTTGGTCCCGAGATCCAATTATGCATCACACCTCCCCACTAAAGACCTTTTGGTCCTTCAAAAGGTTACTAACCAGTCATCAAGTGCGGGATAGGCCACTTGAATTTATCTTTGTCTTTAAACTCTATCCTGTGCACCTGTCTCATCAAGATCAAATGTAAAACAACCATGATAACTGAAAGAATATTGTTAGCCACATGTACTATGTCACATCTTACTGAAGCCACTATCATCCATGTTGAAAACATTACTAATGATAACATCAGAAATATGACTGCAAATGAGATAATATGTTTGTAATACTTGCACGACATTATCGTATCTTGAAGCAAAGTGTGATTGATCCTCCATTCTACAATGATCTCTTGTTCTTGCTTAAGATCAATTACTTGATTTGAAACAATTATAGGTTTGTTTCTTGCATGAGCTTCCTTTCTTAATTGTTCCATTGTTTGAAGAGATTGATTTTCCTTTAAATGATGAGCATGAAAAACATATTCTTTCCCTGCTTTGATTAAGTGATATTGATTATGTTCCATGTAGAAGATTTCTTTGTGATCATACAAATAAGGACTTCCTAAGACCATTCCACATTCATTGAGTGGCACCACATCACATGTTACCTCATCCATGAACTTAGATGAAATTGCAAACTTTAATGTGCATTTATTTTTTATGTGCAATTTATGATTGTTGCTTATCCATTTAACTGAGTAAGGCTTATGATTCATCTGAGTGTTTAATCCCAATTGTTTAACCAATTCCTTTGAAATAAAGTTAGATTGAGATCCACTATCTGTCAATGTGTCGACCTTAGTATGTCTCATAATGACCCTTATGTGAAACAATTTACTTCTAGAATCAAATCCATCACCGATTTTACCTGTCAAACCAACCAATGAGACTTTAGATTCATCACCTGAATCCAATCCCAAGTCTATTGGTCGTGTTGTTGTTGTAACTGTTTTCCTCCCTTTCCTTTCTTTGAACCACTTCAGTCTCTTATCGGGATGAAATTGCCAACAACGGTCCTCATCATGCCCTTCTTTCTTTCAATTCTTGCAAAAGGGCTTCTCTTCCTTTCTTCCCATTGAATTTTCCTTCTTTCCATTCCACTTCCTTTTTTCCTCTTTCCTTGAAGATGATTCCCATGATACACCAACTCCTGTTTTCCCTGCCTCAATGTATGTTGCTTGAACAGAAACCTCATCAAGATTAGTAGGTACAAACATAAATACAGTGTTACGAATGTGTGTTGGTAAACCTCCTATATACTTCATAAGAGTTTCTTGGGTATGTAAAGGAATATCTAACATCAATGCCATTTTACGAAATCCATCTGTGTATTCTTGCACTATTTGTCCTTTTCTTAGTTTAAGACCTTGACATTCAATTAAAGCTTTATATTTATAACCCAAAGGATATAATTGCTTTCTAAGTGTAGAAACAAAAACTTTCCATGATGGAAATACATTACCCACTTGTTGCATACCATTTTGCAACTTGCTTTGCCACCAGATGAGTGTTGTGCCTGCAAGTATAAGTGATGCCAATTTGATTTGAGTTGCCTCATCCTTGATTTGTTGCACACTGTAATAAACCTCCTTCTGTCTAACTCATTTTTCAAGTCTCTATGTATTGACTTCACCATCATACATAGGTAATTCAAATTTCACATCAAGCTTAAGTAAAGGCATTTCTTGTTTATGTTTATGGACATGTTTTCTTGCAGTGGATTTAGAACTTGAACTTGAAGAAGAAGAAGAAGTTGATGGAGAAGAAGGAGGTGAAGGAGGAATTTGAGGAGGATCCTCTCCTTCTTCACTTTTGACCTTTGAACATTCACCTAGAACCGATCTCTTCCGTTCCAAGTAATCCTCATAGAAAACCTTCATCATCGCCGACATGGTGAAGAAATTCTTTCGAAACTCTTTCTCATCATGAGAAAGTCCCTGTTTCTTTATTGAAACTCTAAGTCATTGAATATATTTTAATCACAAACATATATTGGTCAATACCATTTGAAATTTGTGAAATATTGTATCTAAAAGTCTTGTTTAACACACACACACAGAGATATATATACATGTGTGTGTGTGTCCATCATGATGGCATATAGTCAAATAATAATTCTTCTATGTTTTGTTAACACTGAAGCTCAAAAACCTCCATTCATAGCATTTCTCAGACTGAAAAATCATATTTGAAACATTGCATAGTACTGAAAGCAAGTATTTGGATAATCCCATGGCCAAAAAAATAAAATCCATACAAATCTTAGTACATAGTTTAGTACAACCATTGGTTAATCCCATGGCCAAAACAATAAAATCTAATTTTCATAGTGAAAATTGATTCCATAAATTTAAGGTGACAAATCATCATCATCATGATTTGCATTTCCATCAAGATCACAATCATGATCAATCATGTATGCATCTAATTAATTTTATCCATCGTCCTCATCCAATATATTTTCCTAACCATGCATTACATTCTCTATCTCAGTCTCTTCATTGGGAATCAAAGTTTCTTCTTCAAATACAGCTCTATTGTAATCTTCATCTTCTTCTTCCAATGTTTCTCATAAACTAGTACATTGCTCATTGACCATTATATCAACATATTCCATGAATTTACTTTTCGAACGAGACTCTACTTGAATGACATATGAACATCCTGGTCTTGTTACATCATCAATTAGAAATGACTAGGTAATTTGAAGAGGGGAAACATATGGCTCATTAGTCTTTGATAAAACTTGGTGTGTATCTGCACGTATAAATCCGTACTCATCACGTTGTATTGTAGATGGTTTGATCCACTTACATTTTAATAATATGGGACTATTCTCACCATAATAAACTTAAATAATTTCCTATATGAATCCAATATAAAGTTTATTTTCAATGTCATGATGAAATTTGGCACTAATAATGCAATCACAATTTTCCTTTCATGTGTCCTTTTCTTCCACTCTTAAGTGACTACCATAGGCCCACATCCCACTGAAATAAGTAGCTGACATATTTCAAGATCATGAAAGCTCAATTTCCTTGGTGATCATTGGATCCCATCCCAAATTCCTGATGACCATCAGATCTCAATGTAGACAAGAGGAGCGCGCAGATATGGAGGATAGATCTCAGGCGTTAGATCCGAGCACAGGGTCCGACCACCGTTGGATCGAGGAGAACCTGCACATTCTTTAAAGTGAAAGGAGTGGAGGGCTCATAAATCCCGACAGCATGAGGGCCGTCAGATCTGAATAAAGACAAGAAGAGCGCGTTGAAAAGGAGGATAGATCTCAGGTGTCAGATCTGAGTGCAGGGTCCGACCACCATTGGATCGAGGAAAACCTGCATGATCTTTAAAAGTGAAAGGAGTAGAGGGCTCACAAATCCCGAAAGCAGGAGGACAGTCCATCTCAGGGGGTTATGTGGATCGTTGACCTGACTCCCTGTCGGAGTTTCGGGGATTGAGAGTTGGAGATGACAAGTAATATCATCCACAGAAATCCCGATTTCACGATCTGCAAAATCTCGACTGAATCTGAACCATCAGATCAAGATGTGATCTAGACCGTCGATCCGACTCACATCAGCAAACCACGTCAGCTAGGAACACGTGGCACAACCAGGTAATGACAAGTGTCATACTGATTCAACATGCCAAGCACATGTAAGTTATGAATCAGGGTGACATGTGGCAATTATTTAAGACATGTGACGTCAGCAGACTTACACCATGTCGGAGTTTTGAGGATCACGTGTTGGAAATGTCAAAGAAACAATGCAACACGAATCTCGATTTCACGATATGCAAAATCGCGACTTAAATCGCAGCCGTTGAATCAAGATCAAATCTGGACCATTGATTCCAGCCCTTGTCAGAGTTTCGGGGATCGAGAGTTGGACATGTTAAAGATTATTGACATCAGGAATCCTGAAATCGCGATATGTGAAATCATAATGTAATCTAAGCTGTCAGATTAAGGTTGAATCTGGACCGTTGATTCCAGTCCTTGTTGGAGTTTTGGGGATCAAGATTTGGACATGTCAAAGATTATTGACATCAGGAATCCCGATATCGCAATATGTGAAATCACGATGTAATCCAAGCCGTCAGATTAAGGTTGAATCTGGACTCTTGATTCCAGTCCTTATCGGAGTTTCGGGGATCGAGAGTTGGACATGTCAAAGATTATTGACATGAGGAATCCCGATATCGCGATATGTCAAATCGTGATGTAATATGAACCGTTAGATCAAGTGTTGATCGGAGGGCTACTGATGCACGACACAGTGAAACTAGCATAAACCATTGATGGCGTCTGCTAGAGAATTCGAAGAGACCCCTGTGTGATCGCCAGAGGAGATGAAGAGTCTCCAAGCTTCGTCCAAGTGAAGGAAGACTATTCTTAGAAGGGATTGACATATGGATGAGCATGGAAGCCTATAACTAAAATAGAGAAGGTGAGCTCGACTGTCACAGAGAAGACGAAGAGTGTCAACTGCCAAAGAGGCTGAGGAATCTCAACATAACATCCAATGATGCTGAACGCGTGAGAAAACTGCCAGAGAAGCTGAAGAGTTACGATGATGATCACGCAGAGCACTCGAGAGGTGGAGGAGATTGGCGCGGTATGATCATGCAGAGGAATGGTGAATATTTCATGCACAAGATGCACAGAAGCTATATATACACGATACAGAGAAGAGAAGGGTTGTTGTCTCTATTGGAGTTTGTTGTGGTTGTTGTTGGTGAAGGTGATTCATGTGTGAAGAAGGAGGAGAGTGCAGCAGCTGAATAGCACAGAAGAGGAACTGTGAAGTGAATGGACATGGCGCACAGAGCATAAAAAGCGGAAGAACAGACAATGCAAGTGATGTGTGCAGAAAGGCAATGAGGAAGACAAAGCAACGAAATGCAGCAGAACAGTGATGAGTCTGGTAAGCCATTGTTGAACATCATATCACTGTAATAAGTGT
>ML779119.1:17003-53730 GCA_009831015.1 Picea engelmannii | reverse complement strand
CAAAGGGTTGAAGAGGAAATTCGAATTTGAGGCTTGATGGTCAAATTTGACTTGGTTGGAGTCTTCAAATACACCTGTAAACATCATGAAACTCATCCCACTTTCATATATAAGTGTAAACATGTCATTTTTCCAATATTTAACCATAAATTCACTCAAAAACACTAAAATAGATGCATTGGAAAATAATATGTCTAAAACCCATGTAATCATGAAAATGGTTTAATGTAAGGGTATGTGAAAGCAGAATATGGTTAAAAGTGAAGTGAAAGTGAAGTGAAAGGTTGGTAAAAAGATGGTACTTTGGCGACCCAACACCTAGTCTATACCTCAGTTCTTTAAATTTTGTACATTCAGTCTCACTTGCATTATTTTTGTGAAATAGTACACAACCATTCACACATGTGTGGATTTTCTCATACCCTAATCCTAGCTTAGTGATTTTCTCTTTACATGTACTCCGTATTTTTGGCAACGTGGAGTCAAGTGGTAACAATCGATGTAACAATGTTAATAACTCATCAACACTTTCATTTGTCCAACCATGCATTGTTTGCAAGTTAAGAATTAGAACAATTGTTGTCAAATGACTTAACTTGCAAGTACCATACACAGGTTTTGAAGCATCCTCCATCAATTTATGCCAATCATCCTTGAAACCCTCATTCATCATTCTATCAACTTCAATCCCTTCATATAACATTGTTTCATGTTCATATGCATTTGTTGCCTCTTCGTCTATATTTGGTGCCTCTATGTCTCTCAGGATTTGCAATGGTATCCTATTTGGATAATTATTTTGAGGGAAAGGAATTATATTGCTATGACTAAATCTCATCATATATTCAAAAATCACTTGTCTTATTGTCATCTTCCCTCCGAGACAATCATTACAAGAACATGCATATTTCTCCAAGATCTTCTCATCAGCTATTCTCTCATCATGTGCATGGTAAATTCATTCGTTGACAAAATTGTTCGTTGATTCAATTTTTTTCATTGAATTATGACACTAGTATGTTAATCTTACTTTCAACTCTTTTCATCTATCTCATCTTGAATTGAAATGCAATATCAAAACCAATTCCTAGAGACTACAATAGATCATGTTAGAGTATACTTATCTGATTACTAACGTGTAGGAATAGAATCTATTGTAATGCTATTTATTTCTTGGAAAATAAGTCTTGTCATATGCTTGGGGATTACTCCCTTATGACCTTTCTCACATTCATTGGAATGTATGGTGTAAATATTCCACCTAAAGCATTGCCTAGGTTTGTACCCAAAATCCTTATTTTGTTTAAGATAATTACACATATGGCTGAAGAAAGAAAATACGGTAAAGGAAATCAAAGAGTTGAATGTGGTGGACCCCTCCCAAGACCATATATCTAATGTATATACTTAGAAAATCAGTAGTATATCTAATGTTTTGCATTCACATAATTATCCAAATTCTCTAATTATTGATGTATATTTATCTGTCCATGTATCTATTGTGAATGGAAGTGATTATGTTCCAAAATCAACACACAAGTTTCCTATTCAAAGAAATTCCACAACAAGAGAATCATGCAAGCACAAACACATGTATAAATAGAGTTATGTTGGGGCGTCTAGAGTCTGTTTTCATTTTAGAATCTCTCCATAAGATCCCCCCTTGAAAAAAAAATTGACTCGACCAAAGAAACAAGCAAGAACAAACATTACTATAAATATAAATCTAATAGACCTTTTAGATTATATTTACATTTCAAAAGCAGTGAACTACCCTTTAAAAATAAAAACTTTGATCTAGCCAAATAAGAATGCAAGTAAAAACACTTTTTCTACTATCAAGCCATGTAACCAACCAAAATGAATTCTAGGCCTTCAATCTAGAACAAAAGGGTAATCTTGCATGCAAACAAAAAAAATACAAAATAGGTATAAGTCCAAAGAAAATTTTTCTCTTAGCCACCAAATCATACAAGTGAAAAAATGATTACAGGTAGATATGTGGTAGGGCTTGTAGAATTTGATTATATTTTAGAATTAGACAAACTATGCCACCAAACAAAAGGTTTAGGCCAACCATGAAAATTCCTTGTTATCATGATTTTTAATTGGAAAACATCTACTTCAAACACTAATATTTTTTCCTAAAACCCTCTAAGTTATTTTTGGTATTGCACTGAAGAACTTATTGTTAGAATATAATAATATTGAATTTAGTATCCTCTGTGTTCCTTTCACATTAATTAATTGAAGAAAAAATTGTAATGCTCATAGGCATGTAAGTTATGCCCTATTTGCAATCAGAGTATCAAGACACTAAATCATACAAGTAAAAACAAAGTATCAAGACACGCAAGTTATGCCCTATTTGCAATAAGAGTATCAAGACACACAACCAACCAAAATGAATCAAGACACCAAATTGTAATGCTCATAGGCATGTAGGTTATGTCATGTTTGCAATCAGAGTATCAAGACACTAAATCATACAAGTGAAAATAGAGTATCAAGACACGTAAGGTATGCCCTATTTTCAACCAGAGTATCAAGAACGCAAGTTATGCTCTATTTTCAATAAAAGTATCAAGACATGGAACCAACCAAGAGTATTGAGACATGTAAGTCATTCCCTATTTGCAATCAGAGTATCAAGACCCAAAACCAAATGAAAGGAATTGCAGGCCTTCAATCTAGAACAAAAGGGTAATCTTGCATGCAAACAAAAACCCTACAAAATAGGTATAAGTCCAAAGAAAAAATTTCTCTTAGCCACCAAATCATACAAGTGAAAACAATTTTATAGGTAGATATGTGGTAGGGCTTGTAGAATTTGATTATATTTCAGAATTAGACAAACTATGCAACCAACCAAAAGGTGTAGGCCAACCATGAAAATTCCTTGTTTTCATGATTTTTAATTGAAAAACATCTACTTCAAACATTGTGAAAGAGATGATGAAGGAATTTCATAATGTATGTGGTGGGTACTTCACATACAAGACTACAACACACAAGATACTTTGAGTAGGTTACCTCTGACCAATTCTGTTTTCTAATGTAAATCAGTATGTTAGAGCTTGTAATCCTTTTCAGTTTTTCACGAGAAATCAAAAGTTGCCAACGTAATCTTTGGAGCTTGTAGTGGTCGAAGATCCTTTTCAACAATGGAGCTTATATTTTATTGGTGAGATGCATGATAAGTTATAACTCTATTAATGTTGACCTTGCATGACAGCTAATTGTTTTCATAGGGTTTTTGTTAAATGAAGTCAACAATTGGATTAAGGATCAAATATTTAAGGATTTCAAGGAAGCAGATCACTGGTGCCTCTGGTTTTCACCTTGCTTCTTGTCTTTATCTCACTTGTGAACTTGATTCTTTTGGATGTCATTGAGTTTCTCACATTTCTTCCATAGAACTTATCGTTGAGTGGTGTGAGTGAAATATGTCTTGAGGTCTTCTCTCCAGATCCATGTAAGACTTTTTCATGGATGTGAAGTCAATCTAATGTTTCTTAGATCCATGTACTTTATGCTCTTGTGATAATATCAGAAAGATCATCATCATTGGCGACCAATTCTAGCATATTGATGGTATGATAATTCTATATTGTAATAGCTCTCGCTTTAAGAATTTTTGGACATTAAAGCTTCATTTGACTATTAATACAACATAATGTATTTTGAGCTTTAAGACTTAAATATGTAAGTTCCTTTTGTTGGCAATATTTTTTTTCTTTGTTGGTATTTCTCTTGTCCATATTCCATGCCCTTCTCAACTATGGCACCAATGAACGAATGAGATTATATTAGAGTAATTTACTCATTTTTTGAAGGTTTTTACTCATTGTTTTAAGATAATGGTTTGCTAATGTTTCCAAGAGACCTTCAGATCTCAGTTTTTTTCCATTGTCTTTGGAATATCTTTCTGTGAATTTTTCTCACTTACATTGAAGATTTGAAACTTTCTTTGCACAACTAGCCAGAGTAATAAATTAAGATTTGTGTGATTTTAAAGATTGATTTGAGAATATCTAATTTTCTTTCCTGCTGATCGTCAATTAATATTGTATATTTTGAATTATTTGACTACAGAGAAGCATGTAGAATTGCATGTTCAAAGTAAGTTATACACTAGTACTCTAACAAAAAGTCTTTGAATTTCTTAGGGACACCCCCCTCGGACTAGCATGCACTATTCCAAAAATGAGAGAGAGAATATTAGTGACTTAAGTGATTTTTTTAAATGATTATTGGATGACTCCTTTCGGGAAAATTCTGAGTGGTTACACCTACAAATACATATTATGTGAACTAATCTTTCTATAGAGATCCTTGTCATCCCTTTGAGGTAATATGCACATATTTAGAGCTTCTACTTTCAATAGTGATTAATTTGAAATATACCTATGTTGTTGTCTATTTATAAGAAGTATCTTTTATTTAGTTCATAATTATTTCAATTCTAAATACTTCCAATATGCACATACAAATGAAAACAGAGTATCAAGACACGCAAGTTATGCCCTATTTGCAATCAGAGTATCAAGACACGCAACCAACCAAAAGGAATCAAGACACCAAATTGTAATGCTCGTAGGCATGTAAGTTATTCCGTATTTACAATCATAGTATCAAGACACAACTAGACATCAAAGTAAAGAAATCATTGCCAACATCCAACATAGCTAGATCATAGATAAAAATGCCAACTAAATTAATGTGAGTACATACCACTAAAAAAGTAATTAGGTAGACATAAACCTGTAAAAACAATTCAATATAAATTAATATTCAAATGATTCACTTCAATACAAACCTATGCCCTAATGAAGAAATTCAATGCCTACCATAAAAACCAGGTATAAAACACTAACCTTTATTTATTTTCAGGACGGTTTTTTGAGAAATTTATAAAGAAATGGGTTGTTAATAAGGACAAAAGATATTACTTGACATCCATGAAATTTATCTTCTTGAATTGAGCTTAGAATCCATGAGATTTATATGCATTCAAAAATTTAACAAATACAGAATACTGAGACCAAATTGACTAACCTGAGAAGGGGAAGATATGGATTTCATCTCTACTACTAAATAAGCCTTCACCTGCCTCTTCAAAAAATTCCAAGTTTTGTCTTTTGCAATTTTATTCTCCATTGCCACTACCAGTGGTGAATATATAGTGTACCCCAAGAAACAAATTCAACGATCATCACTTAATAACAACCCTAAACCCAGTTATCACACCCTTCCCACCAATTAACCAGTTATGAACAGCATAAACTCCATTAACCCTAAACCTGGTTATCATGCCCTTCCCGCCAATTAACCAGTTATGAACAGCATAAACTCCATTAACTCTAAACTCGGTTATCACGTCCTTCCCGCCAATTAACCAGTTATGAACAACACAAAATCCATTAATGAGTGGAGAACTCGGCCAGTGAATTGAGTAAACCGCTTGTATAGATTAAAATCAATCCCTTACCCCATTGTTTTAGCACCCTCCCTCCAATTAAAATGAAATAAGATAGGTGAACTCCATTAACGGATGGAGAAGTCGACCATGGCATATCGCATATGTAAAAACCTCATGGATTCCCAAGGTCAGTCTATAGCTCTACTCGCTTCACAAGGTCAGTCCATAACCCTCCTCGCTTCCCCATAACCCCGCTCGCTTCCCCAGGTCGGTTGATATGGGATGTTGTTAATGGAGTGATTGCAATGTCGAAAAATTGTGAATCAAAATGCACTATCATTCAACGTGTTATGAAAACACCTTATTACTTGCCGAGCGTATACACTATCATCATTCCATAACCTTCCAATATAATAATGTTTCATAAGTAAGTACAATAATAATTTTATTTTATATTATAAAAAAATTCCAATATATTTTTTTTCATATTATAAACTTGTAATATTTTATATTATAAACTTTCAATATTGGTTCATTTCTTGATATGGTAGATTAATGAACAAGTAGCCATTTAATTTACACATGTTTTATGAATAATTTTTAGAACTATCCCTAAGCCCCTCAAATTAAATCAAATTAAATCACTCAATCTCTAATATAAAGTTTAATAATTGACTATATGGAGTAGTTTCCCATGGTTGGATCTAGTTCAGGGTAATTAGTTCCTAGGGGATTTTTCAAGATGTTGATATAAGACTTATAATTAAGATTTCTAGCTAGCTACGATGACATCGTCATGATATATAGCTAATTTGGTGTCAATAGTTGGAGTTATCCAGGACTAAAAATGACCAAATAAATGACCAATTGTTATGTAGTCATTTTTAGTCTAGATATCTCGTGACCAAATTTGGTCATTTATCTTGGTCTTTTTTAGTTCAGTTTTATCTCGTGACCAAAAACGGTCATTTATCTTGGTCTTTTTTAGTTATCTCACTTAAATTTATCAATTTTGGTCATTTATCCCTTGAAAAAAACCGTGGTGACCAAATTTTTTGGTCTCGTGGTCACTTATCTCTCATTTTGCACTAGTGAATAAACCTTATGAACAATCTAAAAAATGAGTTGTAATGCTCATCATATGGTGTAAATATGTGCCAGGTATTAGGAAAAAACAAACTATCACAAGTTCAACTTTTTTTTTAAACAAACCTTATGATTTTATATGTTTCATCCTAATGTTTTTCTCTTTGGCTACTACATGGCTTCGATAAATTGACACTCTTGTGGTCATCATTTTCTTTGTTCATCTTCCTTTAGCAATCTAGTTTATTCCTTTGAATTTTAATGGTCAGTTGTAGATATCACTGCTACTCAAGAATAAATGGTTTGAAACCCCACTAATAGTTGGTCTTTGTTGAACTTCTAATATGCTTTATTTTAATGTTGATTGGTTGTCACTAGAATGTTGTGCTATCATACTCTTTTTTTCGTAAATGTATTGGATTGTCCTCTATAACAATAGAACCAAATTACTTTTGAATGGTGCAAGCTCCTTTTCTCGGGATGAAAAATGTGAATTCCATACCCTCATACATGATAGAATTTCATGGAAACCCTATGAAAACCATTCACTTTGTTGTAGCATGCATTGTCAAATTACATTTCAAATCTGTTTAATGAATGTTGTAGGTTAGACTTCAAATCAGCAAAAAAAAATGAAAATAATTGAAACCATATTGTTTACCCAGTGGAATATAGTTGGGTTGTCACCATCAATGAGATATTTTGTCACACATTGTTGGCATTGTATTTCTTTGTTAGTTTAGATAAATCATGGAGTGAAAATATCACAATTAAGGAGATGTAAAACCCTCAAAGACAAATCAATTCAACCAGCACTGCATTAAAATCAAAATGACTCGGATTTGTACCTTATTATGCCAATTATGTATAAGGTTATGTGTTATTATGTAATGGTTTTTAAGGGTTGGTAAGAATATTTAAATTTCACTTCAGATGTGATATTGATTCATGTTAATATTTTTTCACATTTATGGTATTGTTACACATATGGAGAAGGATAAAATAAAGAAACAAAGAAGAATTGATTTGGCATTTGAAAAACCTTGAAGATTCATTGAATGAAATATTTTTAGTTGACATCATCAAGACATTTTATCACAATTATTTCTCCATGTTAATTTCACTTAAGCTTCTTTATTAGAAGTTTGGAAGTAAAGTATATAGCAGATTTCCTTTAGCTACTGAAAAGTGAAATAATTAGGTGGGTTCCCATACCTAAAAAGACAGAATATATGCTTTAAATATGTTGGTACATTACTTTGACATTCGACTAGTGATCCAAAATGGATCCAGGAAGGTGTAAAAATCAAAGTTCTCAAAATTGTACGAAACCATTTCCATTGTGTCGGGCCCATCGCACCGATTCTGTCCATATATTTTTTTCCAAAAATGGACACCGTATGTGAAATTTATCGCGTTCTGATCGATTTCCCAAACAGGCAAAAAAAAGTCAAAGTCAATAGTCAAACAAGTCGTACTGCTGACGTCAACAGTACGTCAGCATGACGTGTCAGGGGACGTCAACATGACATCATGATGATGTCAGCAGGGACACATGGAAACACGAGGAGGTGACATGTGTCAAACATTTTTGGCATTTTCAGGCTGAGTTGGCATAGTACGGATTTGACACGTGGACTGTACGAATTTGACATGTGGAATGTACGGATGTTGATGTGGAAATCTATACATTGACATGGAAGTCCATACGCTGACATGGACCAATGAGAGTCCAACACGTGGAAGTATGGATGACAGGTGGCAGTGACATGGCGTTGACCGAGCAACTGACTATACAGTACGACAGAGTGACGTGGTGCCAAGTGGCAGGCTTCAGGCTTGACAGGTGTCATATGACATTGACTGGGTAGATGCATTGGTAGGTGACTGTTTGTATGGGACCAATATAGAGGTGACACATGGCCCAATCATAGGGCACCACGTGGCACCCCGGATTTGGCCAAGTTTGGCTGGTCAAAATTTTGTTACTACCTCCACGAGATTCGAGCTCAAGACCTCTGGATGGGGCAACAGACTAACCACCAACACTAACCGCCCGAGACAGTTTGTTTCTTTTTTTAACAAATGGGAAGATTTAAATTTAAATTGATATGGGCACGAGTTTTAGGGATAAGCCCTGGTCGGCGGGGGCTTGCCCGATCGACCAAGGGCCATAGACCATGGGTTGGACCGGAAATTAGGGCATGGGAGGTTAAGCATTGAACCCAAGGCCATATGGCAGCACCCCATACGAGAAGGAGCCCAACGCAGAGGGGCTAGCGCGCCAATTTACCAATTTTGGGGTTTTGAACTATATATTGTGGTTTTGTTTTCTTTTGAATCCTAATTTTAATGGATTTTGGTCGTAAAAGAGGGGATCTGAGCCAGGGAAGAGGCCCAAATCATGGGGGGAAGTTGGATTTTGACCCCCAACTCCAAATCTACTTAACCAGGCTTGTTTTCCATGGAAAAGGAGTTGAGAGACAACAAAATGATGAATATTTTGGAAGCCTAAGCCATTTTTATGCAGGGTAGCCATTGAGGAAGCAAAATTTGGAGGCCATTTCCGGGACCTACGCTCAACCTTTTTCAGTGTCGTCAGTTGTGTTGGGTTCTTTAGGTCGAGAAGAACATAACCAGACCAGTTTGTAATTATTTTGAGATACTTCAGATGTAATTTTGCAGCATTGAAGATTAATAAGAAAGCCTTCCCCACTGAGACAAAGGCCCGGAGACGTAGGCAACCTTGTCGAACTCCGTTATCAAGCTTTTTGTTATGTTTTTTTGTTCCTTATGTTTACTTTCTGATTTGCATTCTTTATGATGGTTGCAACATTATTTCATTAAGTCTCCTTCCTCATTTAAGTTTTTGAATGGTAATTTAAAACATGCTTAAAACTCAACTAAGTCTTTTAAAGATCATTTTCGGATCAACTGGGTTATAGTTAAAATTGTTATTTCATTTCATGTTGATATACCCATCTTCCTACAACATTGATGTTTCATTTTATTCATGTCATAAATATGGTGGTAATTATGAAATATGATTGTTGATCGAATGTTTTAAATAGTTTATCTCATAGTTGGATGTTTTAAAAAGTATATCTCATAGTTTGATTTCATGTCATCACATGCATTCTAATGTTTCAAAATAAGTATATTTACATTGATCCTTGTGCTTTGCATCTCTAATAATATCTTGGTGCATAATTTATGATAAATAAATATGAGTCTTGTTGTCCTAACAACTGATTGTTATGTTCAAGTTTCCTATCAAATTTGTCATGGATTTATTTGATGCCTCATTAATGTAATGCACAAGTACTTTTATTTTTAACAAGAATGCTTTACATTATTTTTGCACTTTTCCACTCCATTGAATATAAATGAATGAACTATGAAGTATTAGCTTTCTCTACACACAATCATTTGAAGAGTGCAAACCTAAGAAACATGATATTAAATGAGAAGGAATGCGTAGTTTTATTTAGATTTTAATTGTGGGTATTTTACATAAGAGGAACAATTGCAATCCTTGACAATAAATTTCTTATGCATATTATTAAAGTTGACTATCAGTACATGAAATAATTTTAATCTATAAACTACTTCAAGACTATAACTTGATTATGAGAGACAACTTAGCATGCAAATGTACTTTGTTTTGGGGAGGGATAAACATTAGAGAATTCTCAGTATGTTGGGTTTTCATTGTTGGATTTAAATTTATTTATATTCAATGATGCACACCCAAACATACAAAACATTAAATTATGTGTATCAGAGTACTTATTGCTCATTATTTCTATAAACTACTTCGAGACTATAACTTGATTATGAGAGACAACTTAGCATGCAAATGTATTTTGTTTTGGGGAGGGACAAACACTAGAGAATTCTCAGTATGTTGGGTTTTCATTGTAACATTTAAAGTTATTTATATTCAATGATGCACACCCCAACATACAAAACATTAAATGTTGTGTATCAGAGTACTTATTTCTCATTATTTCCATTACTAAAATTTGGGCCTTATTGATCTACTACAAATCTTCTCATCATATATGTCTATGTGCTGACATATCCCTTGTTTTGTGATTGCAACAAAGTATTAGATAATTGATTTCTACCTTTGTGTTTTCCAATCTTATATTGATGGAAGAGAGCACAACATCTAAGAAACTACATATTTGTGCATACATTGACAGGACCTTAAGGAAAAATAGAACATGAAATGTAGAAAAGTGGCTATGTGAAAGAAGTGATCAATCTGTGAATCAGTTAAATAGTATTTCTCTGGAAGCTTTGCAAGAATATTAGATTCAAGATCTTTGGGAAAAAAATTATAGCTCCAAACAATTTCCAAAAATGAATACACAATGTCAAAAAAAGATCTCCCAAGGATAACAATATTCTCATTTACTCCTATAAACATTTTTTCTTCTCTCTTTAAAGTTTTTTGTTTTTGTTTTGGCTCTCATGGTTTTGCAGCCCATAAGCTTTAGCAAGGGTTTCTGAGTTCATAATTGATTTTTTATGCTAGAGAAGAAGGCATAGAACCTTATACATAGTTGGCATCTATATAAATTTTTCCTTTGCTCGTGGGCATTATCAAAGCCTAATTTGCTAAATTTTATTTGTGACCACATGCCAGACCTTCGGTAGCTCTTTTACCAAACCAAACTGTAGCCTTATACAATGGGCACAATATTGACTATGTATTTGTAATAAAATGAGAGTGTTCCACCACAAGTATGAACAAGTGACTGACAAGATAGGACACTCTCAATTATATTGAATTCCACTAAATATGGTGTTGGTGATAGGCATAGGCAGTGCATTTCTGGATGACTCTTGATTCCATCTGAATCATTGTTGTCACCATGCCAGTTGTTCAATACTAAACACTTTAGAAGATGAATATGGAGTGAGGGTATTCAACATAAATAGTGGTGTTTCCTTAACTCATCATAATCATAGGGAGTCCAATGGAGGTTATCTTTCAGGGTTTTATCTAAGAAGAAGAAATGGCTTTGAATTTAGGGGAACATATATGTTTTTGAATGTATACTTTGAGAGAAAAATAAGAAGACAAAGCAGGAGCAAAAGAAATAAAGAGAGTAGTACTCATTCTCCATGGAAAAAGTACGTGGAATGAGGAGGGACGAGTTCAAGGTGGCTTGGATTTTTCACTTCTAACACAAAAGGGAGAAATAAAAGACTCCTAGTTATCCCTCTGTACAAATTAAAATGTTCAAAACATACATACCACTTCAATCTCAAAGCATAGTCCCTTCTAAACATATTTAGAATATGCCCAAAGGCAAGCTTTGGGTTCATTGGATATGATACATTTTATTTAATGAAACATTGAGATATTTCACCTAATGCAAAACTTTCCATTGTTGTGACTACTCTTGCACATTGAAATTTTGTTATTCATTGGCTATTCTCTTTCAAGCATGTGTATTCTTCTTTAATTTGTTACCATAAAATTATAATATCCAAAAAAATTATCTTCTTTTTTCTTTCGCAACATATCTACCTTGTGTTTTCTTCGGCATTCACTTTCCCTTGATTTAGGGGTATGCTAGTTATTTATTATATGAGTGTTACTTATAATTACTACATTTCTTATTAAAAATAATTTATAAGTTCAAAAGTATTTTTATTTATAGCCACATTAATAGAAGATTTTTTATTAGTTTTATTTTTAAATGTCTTTTCAATTTAACTTAACCATAGTTACATAAATAATAGTGCAATAGGTGACTTGTAAACATACCTTTCCATAAAATATCTAACTTATATTTTTTTATTATATTTCTTAATAAACCCAACTCATATTTTTTTATTATATTTATTAAGAAACCAATTTTATATCTCAAAATTCTCCTAATAATTTTTTTATCGAAAAAATTATATTATATAACTCCCTAGGAAAAGGAGATACATCCATCAAAACCGATAGTTCTTGCATGGTTTTGTTATGTCTCTTCCCCATTCATAACTATGCATTGTATTCTTTTGCACTTCAAATTTATAAAAAAAAATCATGTAATCACAGTACATTAAATAGTGCTATTGACATTTATGTTTTTCTCTGCCTTAAAGGTGAGATGTATTATATTGATTCGTTAGTTTCTTATTAGTCCTTGCTGAAGGAAATTAGGGACTCTAGCATTTGATACACCATTTACCATCAATTAATATGTATTTGACTTGCAAATATTTTCATGCTTTCCAAACTTATACGTAGGAGAAAATAAATGTTTTTTTTTTATAATATTTAAATTAATTTTATCAAAGCATGATTGGATAACAAGATGCATGTCTTATTGCAGAGTTTTATAGATAAGCTTGGCTTTAAATTTATTGAATCTATGATGCATTTTTCATAATGTTACATAACTTCAAGATTTAACTTTGATTTTCGAATGTTACATAACTTTATTGAATCTCCATCTAAAACTTCATTGATTATCTTTCTGACCTCTTTAAATACGTTTTCACCATATTTATAGAGGATCTAAGGATTTGAACAACATATCTCTTATGTGGTAAGTTTTGACAACATTCTACTACCTTTCTCCATCGCCACCGCCACTGTGGTTGTATACAATACATCACCCGAATGAAGCTATTGTTGGTATTGTTGTTGGTCTGTTTTGCTAGCATTCTACTGCCTTTCTCCACAGCCTCAACAACCACTATGCTTGTATCACTGGGTTTATGTTGTTGCTACTGTGCTTGTATCACCAAAGTTTTTGTTGGTACTATTGTTGGTCTATTTTGGTAGCATTCTACTGCATTTATCCATTGCCTCCACTGCCATTGTGCTTGTATCACCGAGATTATGTTGTTTTTATTGTGCTTGTATCACCAGAGCTTATAACACAGTATCACCGAGCTTATAATGTTGATGGAGCATTGGAAATCTTGGAAATATGGAGCATCACGTTGGAAATCAAGGAAGCAAAAATCCTAGAAAAAAGATACAGTTAAGGTAACTTACTTACTTCCCCTACAATGATTTATCATAAATCCCAGCAATATGCAAAACAAAGCAGATTATATTTAACCCTATGCTCTTGAAATCGAATGTATGATATTTTTGAATAAATATCGGTGCAAATATCGTCCTCCTACATATATGACAATGCATAAAATAAAAATTGCATAACATAAATGAATGAGAATGCATAAAATAAAAATTGCATAACATAAATGAATCCTTTGCTTAAAAAAAAGGAGCATACAAAAGTTAACAGATTGATAACTGAAATGTAGCATGAGCACATAGCTATAAAAATATATAGTTCTTAGTATGAATTGTTTAGTATTTGAGAAGCACTAGAGAACTATTAAATAAAGGAAATAAGAATTTGTAAGAGGCTACAACGTCCTGTAGTAAATCATGTTCCATGGAATAAGGAATATCATTATGTATAGAAGTTTCCTGATAAGATAAATTTAAAGCACAGTTGAGAAGAATGGGTGAAATAAATTTAAAGGAAAAATGACATGAATTGATAGTAGTCAATTCTCTAACACATTCTACCAACCAAAAGACCCATGTCTAATAAGTTGTTGAGGGAAAACAAATTGTAGGCTATCCAACAATGACCAAAACATGTGAATATTCACATGATAATGCCCCTTCACTAGCCTAATGGATCACTCAATCGCATCTCTTTCAAGTGTTTAGCATTGAAAGAAAAATTCCCAACACATTGATACCCATATGCCCAACATTGGCCTTTTACTCAACATTGTATTAAACAACAAATAAACAAACAATAAATAATAATAATAACAACAACAGCCTACAACCTCCGCCTATTAGTAGTTCATGCAACAATTTGACATTCCTAGACCAAATGGATTTGATATGTTCACCCTCATGGGCCTTAAGCAAGAAGACATGGAATAAATTGAAAGATTCATATATGCAATTTCGAAATAAGTGTTATGGAAACACATAGCTATAGGAGAGACCGATTGACCAAGGTATCATTTCAAACTTTAAGGTAAGAAACTCACTAGCTCACCTCCACCTTTCCCATTTAGTCTTTAAATTCATATTACCCCCAAATTGAGCCTCTATAACATAAATTTATGTGATAAATGCAGATATCTTTTTTAATACAATTTTGCAGATCTAAGATATGGTTTTTAGATTTCGTTACTTACTTGAAAGTAGAACAGATAAGTCGTCATATCTATATGGACTATATGTAATAAAATATCTGGGTGTAGATCCCAACAACACCATACGTAGGAAGAAAACAACCATGCCATGAGCAACAATAGTTTTCTCTTCTAGATCATGTGAGATCCCAATCACCTCTCCTTGTTGCAAGTGAATTTGAATAGGTGGGGATAATCCTTCCACTTTTGTCATCGATCCATTGCACCCAAATAGGTTAGATTGTCCAGCCTGTATAAACCAATTCACCTTTTTATAGCAAATAAATTACCTTGATAATTCAAACTACTCAGTAAAAATGTTATCATGGTACCACCCCTATAAAAGAAAAATTCGTTCAACACCCCAGGTTCGATCAATCTAGGAAATCTTGGACTCATAGTCATGTGTCCGCTATAACCCAACTAATAAGGATGGATGGAAGGAAGAAATCAGGCAAGAGAACATAGGCTATCCTCATAGGCCTCGACCTTATACTTGTTGGATAACCCGTTGGTTCTCTTAGACTAGATACAAATCCATGGTTTTTCCTGCTTTAGTGGGGAGCTATCGGGATATAGCTAGTGGGCAGTGTTATCTACGAATAATAATAAGATTGAAATGTGCTATTGTGTTTTCACCATGTACTCATATATTGATAACACACTCAGGACCTCTACTCCACATAACCAAACACGACATCGGAACAGGTAGTTATACAAGCTTTAATCACAAGCCATCTTTAAGTGTAGAAGCCAGCTCCCCTACATAGAGGCCTGCCCGACCCACTATTATGGGCCAACCTTTTCTTTGATGTGTTCTACAGACTCAATCAGATCGATTGTGGCAGGGTGTCTGCTTCCAAACCATTCTTCCCCTCGGCTGGGTTATTCCTCACCTTCAAATTGAGGCTTTCATACAAGAACAACTATTACCAAGTGTGGTGTAGATAGCTTCAGGAGGCAAAGACAAGCACTAGAGAGTATGCAGAGCACCAGTAATTAACCAGGAACCATGGTCTGCCTCCTTATTGTGCCCTAAATTCCCCACTACGTGGTTCCTCATCAAAGTGTACGCTCATTTCTTCCTTGAGCAGAAAAAATTGGAATACGAGCATAGGGATTCCATGTATGAAACGATATATTTTCATAATCTCCACATGCATGGTTTCTTCGCTTAATGCACCTGTCATCATTAGAAGTAATTATTATTATATTTATTCCTAATAATATTATTTGCTACGTGTCTTCTTTTTAATATTATTATTAGATACACATGTTCATCTTAATATTATTATTAGCTACGCTTGTTAGTTAATATTTTCACTAGAGAGATTCGTTGACATAATTGGTCGTGAGCACGCAGGCTTTTACGAAATCATTTGCTATCAAAAAAAAAATCACACTGTAACTTCCTAGTTTGTGTATAGTTCCTGAACCAATTTTAGAGCGATCTATATCAGATGCATATCCAAGTTCTCATATGCATATCCAATTTCTCACATCTACACTGTACAATTATGTTTACCCATTCAATAACATTGCACTGGTGTCTAGAAAAATCATCATAGCAACATTCTAGACTAACATATCCAAGTTCTCACAGCTACATTGTACAGATGATGTAAATGAGTTGTTCTCATAAGTTCAGACAGATTTATGAACTTCATCCAACTATGTTTAAAACGTCATTTCCTATATTTTGGAGAAAGTTTTTTATTGCAAGAAATGAAGCGTTGAGAATGAATCCCTATATATTTTTCATGTATAATTTGTTCAATATTCTATGTTTCATCTCTTTTGTTTATTTTCATCTCTAACAATATTTAACATGATAACATAAACCAACTATATTTATATAATTAACATATATTTAGTAATTAAACTATTAGCATCGTGGGACAAACAAAATCTTGAGCACAAATAAAATGGTGGGTATAAATATTCACAAAAAATTATTTTTTCATGGCAAAAGCACCACCCATTTTAAAATAGATCTTTGTATTGTAATAAAAAATAGTAAATTATTGTAAACTTTGTAAAATTTCAGACCCCAACCCAGTTTCACTCTCGCTAATTTCTCAGCCAATGTTTAATGCCCAAACCCATATTTATAACAACCAGTTAAACTCATCAGAAAATAAATTTCAGAACTGAAACATGAGGATTTTGAACATCGTTTTTAATGCAGCACATAAACTCAAAAAAAATAACACAGTGATTTTTGGTCTAACAATGGCCCTGAAAAAACCCACAAGGGGAAAACCAGTGAGAGAGCGATTTTATTATTTATGGGCTTCTCGGAAATTCTCTTACAACATATTCATCTTCAAAAAAATAACACAAACTTATCTCAGCCTTCTTTCTCTGCAAAGACTCCTTGTGAATTGTCGAGTGAAGCTCCTCGATTTTTGTCCCAGAAATCCGTACACTGTACGGATGTCCCAACAATAAATGTTGTACGAACTGTCTAGAATTTTGTGCCAAAATTCTGCGAAGACTGTATGGAAAAACCCAGTAGTACAATGCCTTGAAAACCATGCCAATACCCTCAAAAAGTGTGCCCATAATTTATGGACAGTACAGCCCTCGATTTCTATGCAAGTCCATATGGACTATATGGATTTTCTTTCTCAAAAAATTGTGCCTAGCACTCTCCTTGAAATCTATGCCAATAAATGTTGTATGGCAGCCTTGGAATGCATGCCAATACACTCAGAAAAATATGATGTTGTCCTCCTCTAATTTTGTGCACATTTATGGCTGTACAACCTCCTCAAATCCATACTATATGGATTACTTTCTCTGATGTATTCTTCCTTGAAACCCGTGCCTGCTATATGCCTTGAAACTCATGCCCTATCTCTGCATATGCTACCACTATCTCAAGCTCGACCTCTCTCTTTCTCTTGCTCTCCAAAAATTGAATGAACAACCCTATCTAGGGTGCACCCTCCTACCCTAGTCGACCTCATGGTGGTAGGTGAGGCGTTTCACATCCAACGGTTGAGATTGGATTAGATGTGTGGTTGAGATTGAGTGTCTCTTCACTCACCCCCTCAATAAATTCATAAAGTCACCTTTTAATTTGCATCTCACAAATTAAATGACTAGGGTCCACATTAGGCACTTTCTCACCCCTTAGGCACCTAGGTGACAAGAAACACTTGCCTAGGTACTTTTTATTTTAATTTTTAACACTCCCTCTTACCGATGAAAGTGTTACTCACCACTCCAATATTGTCCCTGAAAAATACAAACTTGCCTCTGCCCAATGCTTTGGTGAGTATGTCTGCAACCTGCTCCTCTGTAGATATGTACTGTAGATCCACAGCTCCTCTCTGAACATAGTCACGGATGAAGTGATAACGAATCTCGATATGCTTAGACCTATCATGAAAAACTAGATTCTATGAGAGTTTAATGCAACTCTAATTATCATAGTAAATCAAAATAGGCCTCAAATGCACACTGAATAATCCCACTAGCAACTTGCAAAGCCAAAGGGCCTCACAACTAGCATGACTAGCTTCCATATACTCAATCTATTCAGAACTCAAAGCCACTGACTTTTGCTTCTGAATGAACCAAGACACAACTGTTGAGCCCAATCCAAAACAACACCCTAAAGTACTCTTCCTATCACTGACACATCCTGCCCAATCTGAATCTGTATAGCCAACCAAATGAACTCCATCTCCCCTCTGATAGTCCAGGCCATAGTCTATCGTACCACAAAGATACATGAGCACATGTTTTGCTTCCACCCAGTGCACTCTCCTAGGCTCCACCATGAACTGACTGAGAGTATTGACATCAAAACAAATATCTGGCCTGGTATTGACCAAATACATCAAAGACCCGATAAACTGACGATATAAAGTGGAATCCACCAACTATGACTTAGAAGCATGAAGCTTCTTCTAGTTGGTAATCATAGGAGTGGTCATGGGCCTATTGTCCTCCATCTGAAATCTCCTCAGAATATCACACACATACTTCCCTTATCTTGAGAAGATGTGTCCATGCTCCTGCCAAACCTCCAATCCCAAAAAATAGTGCATCAGTCTGATATCAGCCATCTCGAACTCTAAAGAAAGGCTCTCCTTCTAGCTGTTGATGAGTCTCTCTTCCCCTGTAATGAAAATATCATCCACATATAGCAAGAGAATGAGAGGATCCTCTACAACCACAATAAAGTATAGGTTGGGATCTGCCTCACTCTTCTCAAAGCCCAACTACTGCAAATATGCATCAATCCTCGAATACCAAGCTTTGGGAGCTTGTTTCAGCCCATACAATGCCTTCTTCAGGCTACACACATGAGACTCTCTCCCATGCAACTCAAAGCCCAATGGATGCTCAACATATACCTCCTCCTGTATAATACCATTCAGAATGAGGTCTTCACATCCATCTGGTGGATCTTCCAACCCATGTATGTTGCAATGGAAATCACTGCCCTGATCGAAGTGTATCTAGAAACCAATGCAAAGGTCTCATCATAGTCGACTCCCTCAACCTGTGAAAACCCCTAAGCCACAAAGTGAGCTTTATACTTCTCAATGCTGCCATCTACAACATCCTTGAGTTTATAGAGCCACCTAGAAGTCACCACTGACTTCCCCTCAGGTCTAGGAACAACTTCCTAGACATCGTTCTTCATGATGGAATTGTACTCTTCCATCATGGCATCTCTCCAAACCTATCTACTAGTAGCCGCCTCAAAAGTGGAAGGCTCAGACTCCCTAATACTGCTCACCATTGCGATGTAGCTACAAAACCTCTCAGGAGGTTTACTCTCCCTCACTATCTGTTTGGGATTCCCCATTGAACCTTGTGCCTCCCTCAAAGTATCTTGAAGCCACTTGGGCTTCCTCCTCTCTGAAGTAGTGTCTCATGGAGGGGACTCTCCCTGCTCAACCCCGTCTCCTGAAGACTGTGATCCTGAAGTAGACCTTGGAGTACTCGATCTTGAACCCTATGGACCAGTAACCTGTGAACCTAAAATATGTGGCCCTGTCATCTGTGAGCCAGCCATCACTAAAACTGGTGACCCTAAACTCTGTGTCACTGTAGTCTGTTGCAGACTCACCTGAATCTGAGGTGAAGACTGCTCACCCCTCTCTATCCCTCGTGACTTCCTATAGGATATGTCCTCCTCAAATCTGACATCCCTCCTCAAGACAGTCTTTCTCAAGGAAGGAAGGTATATACAGAAAGCCTTTGAAATCTCGTTGTACCCAACAAAGATTCCTCTCTCTATCATGGGCTCTAGCTTTGTCCTATTCTCAGAAGGGACATGTGAATAAGTGATGCACCCAAAAATTTGAAAGTGCCCCACCTCAGGCTTCTTCCCAGAAAAATCCTCCTCAGGAGTCATGCTCCCCACAACCTTCTGAGGATTCTTGTTCTATAGATAAATTGTAGTGTATCATGCCTCGGCCCAAAGAAATAGTGGCAACCACTGATCATGTAGCATGGCTCTTGCATCCCCAACAATGTCCCTATTCTTCCTCTCAACAACCCCATTCTACTGTGGGTTGTAAGGAACAGTTAACTCTCTCCTAATTCCCTCTCCTGCACAGAATTCCATGAAATCCTTGGAGGTATACTCACCCCCATTGTCTGTCCTCAAAACTCTAATTTTATTCCCTGTCTGGTTCTCCACAAGAGCTTTGAACTCTTGGAACCAACTGAAGACCTGTCCTTTGGTATTCATGAATAAAATCCAAGACTTTCGTGAGAAGTCATCAATGAATATAACAAAGTATAGAAAACCAGTCAACAATTCCAAAGACATCGGGCCACATACATCTGAATGAACAAGATCAAGGATCATTGCTGCTCTACTCTCACTGCTAGGAAAAACAGTCTTGGTGTACTTTCCCAAAGCACACCCCTTTCACAACTCCTGGTGCTCTATACTGAAATCTGGAACTCCAGTCACCATCTCCCTCAGTACCCTCAAAGCCCCATTGTTAAAATGTGCCATCTTCCTGTGCCATAGCTCACATAAGTCACTGTTGTTGGTAGAATGAAAGAATGCTCTCACTAGTTGAAACATGAGCTTGTATAGATTCTCATGTCGATTTCCAATCACTTTGGTCGAAGTGATACTAAACCCATTGGGGAAAATGAGCACCTTCACATCACGGAACAAGACCTCATAGCCCCTCTCCTCAATAGCAGAAACTGATACTAAGTTCTTCTTCAACCTCAGAACATATAGGACCTCTCTCAACAACATGGGAGGCAAAGACTCCCTATGAAATGATACAGTCCCACAACCAACTGCCTTGACCACCTGGTCATCTCCAAGCACTACCTCAACATCTCCAATCTATGTAAGATCTGTCAAGTGCTCACGAACCCCTGTCATATGGCGAGAGGCACCACTATCAATATACCACATATCTGAATGAATGGTCCTCGTGGATAGACACACAACCAAGGAAAATTCTCTGTCAAACTTGGTGGAAAACTCTTCCACCACTGCTGAAGCTGTTGTTTGTTTCTTCTTCCTATTAGGACATTGACCTGCATAGTGCCAAAACTTGTGGCATGCAAAGCACTTGACTTTGTTCATGTCTTTCTTACCTTCACCCTTTGGTTTGTTTCCTCCCTTAGGACTCTTTCTAAATTTCTTGTTGTTGTTGGCAATAAGAGCCACATTCTCCTCATCATGACCTATAGATGAACTGCCATGTACATAACCTCTTTGGGTTTCCTCCTGAACAAAATCCTCCCAAAGACGTTCTCAATTGGGAATCTTCTCCCTAGCCATAATGCCCTCTACAGAAACAACCCATTTTTTGGAAACTCCATTCAATGTTGTTCTCACAAGGTCATTGTCAACTATGGCCTCCCCCACAGCTCCAAGCTCATCTCTCACCTTTGTCAATATAGTAAGGTATGTGACCACATTTTCAACCTTGGTCATTTTAATGCTCCTTAGTTTTTCCCTCAAAACCATCTTTTGGTTTTCATTTGTACTCTGGTACAACTTAGTCAAAGACTCCCACATATCATAGGAATTTTCCTTCCCCGTCAAGTGAGGAATCAAATGGTCCTTGATGGCATCAAGAATAATCCTCTTAGCCTTGATACCTTTCTTAGTGTAAGTTGCAAGAAGAGTAACATCAGTAGGTACCACCACAGGATGTGTTGCGGTATTTTCCACAATATCCCACAACTCATTTTCTTGCAACAACAAGATCATCCTCTCCTTCCAAGAACCAAATTTTGCTGCCCCATCAAGTCTATCCTCAACCCTCAAACCTGTAGCCATTCACCCCTTTCTATTGAAAATGAAAAAATTAAAAGTTTTGTTCGGTGAAGTGACAGGTGTCCCAACTTTCTGACTTGCTGAAATATTTCTTCTTCTTTCAACTCAGCTCCGATACCATGTGAAATTTCAGACCCCAACCCAGTTTCAGTCTCGTTGATTTCTCAGCCAATGTTTAATGCCCAAACCCATATTTATAACAACCAATTAAACTCAAAAATAAATTTCAGAACTAAAAACATGAAGATTTTGAACATCGTTTTTAATGCAAAAATAAAATATCAGCAACACATAAACTCAAAAAGAATAACACAGTGATTTTTGGTCTAACATCGACCCTGGAAAAACCCACAAGGGGAAACCAGTGAGACGGGGATTTTATTATTTATGGGCTTTTGAGAAATTCTTTTATAACATATTCATCTTCAGAAAAATAACACAAACGTATCTTAGCCTTCTTTCTCTGCAAAGACTCCTTCTAAACTGTCCGATGAAGCTCCTTGATTTCTGTCCCAGAAATCCATACACTATACGGTTGTCCCAACAATAAATGTTGTACAGACTATCTAGAATTTTGTGCCAAAATTCTGCTAAGACTGTACAGAAAAACCCAACAGTAAAATGTCTTGAAAACTGTGCCAATATCCTCAAAAAGTGTGCCCATAATTTATGGATAGTACGGCCCTCGATTTCTATGCAGGTTCATACGGACTGTACGGATTTTCTTTCTCAGAAAAGCGTGCCCAACACTCTCCTCGAAATCTATGTCAATAAATGATGTATGGCATCCTTGGAATGTGTGCCAATACACTCAGAAAAATATGTTATTGTCCTCCTTGAATTTTGTGCACATTTATGGTTGTACAACCTCCTCAAATCTATATTGTATGGATTACTTTATCTGTTGTCTTCTTCCTTGAAACCCGTGCCTACTAGCTACCTTGAAACACGTGCCCTAGCTATGCATATACCGCCTCTATCTCAAGCTTGACCTCTCTCTTCCTCTTGCTCTCTAGAAATTGAATGAACAACCCTAGCTAGGGTGTGCCCTCCTACCCTAATCGACCTCATGGTGGTAGGTGAGGAGTTTCACATCCAACGATTGAGATTGGATTAGATGGGTGGTTGAGATTGAGTGTCTCTTCACTCACCCCCTCACTAAATTCATAAAGTCACCTTTTAATTTGCATCTCACAAATTAAATGACTAGGGTCCACATTAGGCACTTTCTCACCCCTTAGGCGCCTAAGTGATGAGAAACACTTGCCTAGGTACTTTTTAGTTTAATTTTTAACAAAATTATCATGAACTGCAAGCAGATAATTCATGTTAAAATAATTATGTTTTCATTCATGTTGAAATAATTATATTTAATATAATTATAAATTACACACCATTCATGTTAAAATAATTATGTTTCCATTCATGTATTAAACATATTTATTTTAACATATTTTAAATGTAATCCATGAGATCCTTATGTTAAAATAGTTATGGGTTTCATGGACCATCCATAAGATCCCTATACTCATTCTCAAATAAGAACCCTAACAAGTTATGTTTAATCTACACCTTCATACATGGGACCACAAAGATTTTCGACAGAGATTCCTGTATCTAATGGAATCTTGTTGGCATTTCCATTCATATCAACGTGCACAAAGAGCCATTCAATTCAATGTGCACAAAGTTTACAAATATTTTCTCATAATCCATGAGTTTAATATGTGTTTTAGATCCCACCTCAATTTCAATCTCATCCAGTAAACCCACCGATAAGTCTAAATCTACCAGGATCAATAATTTTGTTTATGACATCTTAAATATTACAAAGTTTTCAATAAACATAAACAAAAAATATTTTATTCTATCTTTATAGTTAACACCAATAACAAGGATCTCCCAGAAACGTAGAACCTAGCTTCACTATGGAAATTACGTACCTCAAAGAAACCCCATTCTTGGAAGACAGTGGAAACCCTCACCATTTGTTCTTGTCTCTGATCATCTTCTCCATGAAAGATGATCATCTTGTTCATAGCAATGATAGGGATTGCGGTTTGAAGAGAGACACGTAATGAGGACATTGTGGGCCTCTCTTCCTAGGATCCGATGTATCTGTGGGGAACAACTTCATGTGAGTCGACATTATTTTTTCCAAGCTCCTACACATTATCCACATGAATGACTTTTCCCCGGTTTGGATTGAAGTTTTTAGGGGATCAATATATATAGTGGCAAAGAGGCTTTTGCGTCCACAACAATTTTTTACAAACAGGCTCGGATTTTCTATCAATGAAGTTAACGACTTTCATTACTTTTAAGGTTGTGAGGGTACTTTGTTCACTCAATTTCCTTAGTTAATTTTGGAATGATAGGAAAACGATGAAGGTTCAAACTTCAAAATGCAATCCTTTCACAACTGATTCAAACACGAAACTTCAAAATTCAATTTTTTAACAACCGATTGTTAGTGGCGAGTGTCCATCCCTTTGGGAATAAATCCCAATGCCTAATTGACCATCCGTGCAAATTTGGCACTCAAAAACATTTTTATGACTACCTATAAACCAATACAACAATATACATCATAGCTCAGTGCATCAAACTTGTGAAAGGTTTCAGTGCAAGACAAGGCACGATACATCAATGATTTCCCTTGGTCAAAATTGCACTGCAACAACCATCTTATAGTTTAATAGGTTGACGAACTCGACCTCACTGTGACATGATGGGGATGAATATTTTGAGACTACTATAGGACAACTGTCAACGGTATGGCCATAAGATGAAATGTCGGCATACCCTAACAAATGCTAGGTTACTTGACTAGGTTACTTAACACAAGCCATTCAAATCAACACGCAAAAAGTGTAGGTTACTTGACTAGGTTACATAACGTAAGCCAGTCAAATCAACATGCAAAAAGTGCAGGTTACTTGACTAGGTTACATAACGCAAGTCAGTCAAATCAACATGCAAAAAGTGTTGTGCTTCTTGGCAGGGACATCGCCACTACAATGACACTTGTTTCCTTATTGAAACTCAAAGAAAGTTAAATGCAACAATGCCTTGGATTTGTTAAAATTTAGCTCATGGTAAATTCATTAGTCACCCTTTTAACTTTTTAAGATGGCAATTCACATTTTGATGTTAAATATTTAGAGTACTTATCCTAAAAGGCCCATACAACATAACTTTCTTTGCCGTAGGTAGGAATATGATTGAAAGTGTGGTTGAAGGTGGAGGGAAAGGGATTTGTGATTGATATAACAAGCCAAGTCTAGATATTGAATTCTTAACGACGATGGAATTCAAAAATAAATTTGGAATCCCTTTCATACTGTATTTTTCTGTGTCATTTATATGAGGTTTATTTGAAGGTGAACATGTATTTTACAACTTCCTTCCATAAAAATTATTGAATACATCTTACATTCACTAGATTATTTAAGAAAAAGCTCTTCCTATTTTTGAGCAATGTATCAACCCTAGTCATTCACTTCCCACACTTTCAAGGTATGTTAATACAATATCTTATATTATTTAAAAACGTAATCTTCAATGAGTGAGCCGAGCTCATTGATAAATGGAGGGATAGCCCACTACTTATCTTTCCCTAGGGTTCATATTCATGACTTGAAATGTAACAAGGAAGATATAAGTAAATACTTATTTAATCATTGTCTATCCTTTGTTGTGCGAATAACTTGATTGATCTAATCTCATCTCTAGAATCTTCAACAACTTGCACATAAATCAAATAACCACAACCTTTATCATTTCGAGATTGACATTTCAAAAAATTAATAAGATTTGTAAAATTTAATGTGAGTGATCCATCTTAATTGTGATACTCATATTTGGTAATCCTTGATCAAATAATCTAAGTCGGATCACTTACACCTTTTATGTCAAAAGTGATAGAATATTTCCAAGTATATGTTATTCTTTCGCTACATGCTTATGGGTCTTCTTAGTAATAGTCGCACCCTTAAAACCAAGTCATGACTCTTCGATACTAAACTTGTGAGCACCCTCAAAATACCCTAAAAGTACAATTTTTGCACAATGCATAGACCTCTAGTAGATATTATGGATGCCTCACACTTATATAACATGTATTTCACTTTTCCTTGACATTATCACCTCCCTACTCATACAAATAAGAGGTCCTAGGTTGATAAAAGGACACGATAAAAGAAGGCAACAATACTTTGGAGAAATTTTTAGTTAGCTAATTATCTTCGGCCCTTGTTTTTCCTTCTCTTGACTATAACCAACCTTTGGTTTTGCAAGCAATGACTGATTTTTGTGTAGAGGTTGTTTGGCCATCATTTCGCTGCAAAAGTGTGGTTGCATTGATGGAGATACGAGTAGACATGTCTAAGGACAAGAGGACCTTGGCTCTAGTGAAGGAGGTGTTGTAACAAGGTTTATATAGACACTTCTTGTCACTTTTTCAATGAATGTTATAATTTTACTTTCTTCCTTGCACCTCCCCCAATTCTCATGTATTTTATCAAATATTGTCATTCATGAATGATAGGATTGGTAGGAATTTGATTTTACGTAAAGATCAATTATGGTGAAGGTTATCAATCATAAGGTTCCACTATACAACAATTATGATTGGGTGTTTTAATAAGTGAGAGGGTAACGCATGTATAAAGAGGTATTTATGTTGTATACACAGTGCATGTATCGAAAGGTATTTATGTCATAAAAACAATCTTGAAGACATATAAATGTAAATTGTTAGGAGTATTGGACTTAGTAAAGGTCCTTTTTAAGGAAGACATGTGAAAAAGGAAATGTGTAGTATTAGCAATGATAGATTTATTTTTTATATTTTTATATAGAGAGAGGCAAAGGCTCAACAACAATCATAACTCATTGAGCAACTAATTAATCATTATATTAATAGAAAACACCATTATATTAATAGGAAACACCACTCTCCTGTAATAAATTTTTTAATTAATAATAAACATAATTAAAAATTTTAATTAATAACAAAATAATGCATAAATAGAACAACTCTTATGGTTACAACCTTAGCATATATCATACAAATAGGACAAACATTATACATCATGTAGCAAAGAAATAAATGCTAGTTTAAACTAGGATATATATCGTTAGATTTACAAATATATAAATCAAACGGTGTTATCCGAGCCTATACAGCGTTTATTACTATGTTGCTTGCATGTACAAGTGAAAGTGTTTGACGAAAGCGACATTCACTCTCAATGGCAAAGGATGGTGACATATATTTAATTTAATGCGAAAAAGATTAACCTATTTAATTTAATGGGAAAAGGATTAACCTATTTAATTTAATAGGAAAAGGATTAACCTAAGATTTCGTTCTCAACAGTTCCGTAACTGTCACTATAAATCGTGGGCACCATAGGCCGCGGAACCTTCTCATTTGATGTATGTATATAAGATTCCCAGTGAAGATAGAGAAAAGAGGGACCCACTTCCTTCAGAGTGCCGACATGTCCCCGTGTAATACTCTTATATTGCGGTTGACACCCACAGTGACACTTCCCTCAACACCCACGCCTCTACGCTATCACTAGATTTAATTATAAATTTACTTATTTATTTTTTTAAAGTATTTAATTTTTTTTAATTTTGGTAATTAAAAGTAAAATTTTATAGTTAAAATTTTTAATTAATCAAATGAAAATATAACTTCCAATAATTCTTTATAAAATTTACATTAAATTCTAAATAATTAATATTTAAAAAAAATAAAATGATTAAATATAGAACAAATAAAAATAGAAAAAATAAATATTATAATAAAAACTTAACAATTAAATACATATGTAAAAATTTAAAACATAAAAGTTATATATAACAAATAATTTTTTATAAAACTTACATTAAATTCTAAATTCTAAATAATTAATAATTAAAAAAAATAAAATTATTAAATATAAAAAAACTAAATATTATAATAAAAACTTAACAATTAAATACATAAATTAAATACATATGTAAAAATTTAAAACATAAAAGTTATATATAACAAAAGTGTTAAATACATTTGTAAAAATTTAAAACATAGAAGTTATATATATATATGGTTACATATATTTTTAGAAATTATATTACATAAAGAAATTTTTGCAACAAAATTTTTGGAATACAATTGTGTGGAGTTTTTGAAACGTATAATGTTTTGAGTGGATATTCTATCCATTATCATACATAAAAGAAAGTTCATATGTAAAAATATGTTAAGATAAGTAAATATAGGAGAGATAATAAAAATAAAAAAGTTGTTAATAATATAATAATTATTAATTCTTAAAAAAAAAAAAAAAAAATTATTAATAAAAAAAAATTATCAATATTAAATTAAATTAATGATGAAAAATTGAAAGTAATAATAAATAAATTAAATTAAAATAAAATATTATTAAGTTATTAGATTAAAATAAATAATTAGAATAAAATATTAAGATAAATTAATTGGGTAAAGGATACATTGGAGAAGGAATATTAAACTATTTATAAAGGATAATAAACTACATGGGTAATATTAATAAAATAATAGAAGAGAAGATAAAGATAATAATGAAGAGAAAGAATAAAGTCAATGGATGTTTATAGAAGTTTGTGAGTAAAGAAAATAATATTAGATAAGATTAGAGAGAAGAAAATGTAAAATTATTAAAAAGAATGGGTAAAACTATTAATAATAAATATTTTTAGTTAATGTTAAAAATGGAATAAATTAAAATAATAAATTTTAAAATTGGGGGAGAAGGTGATATAATCAAAGAAGTTGGAGGATTGAAAGAGTAATAATGAAGAAGCGACATAAAGATCAAGGAGAAATATCATATTATAGAAAAAGGAAATGGATAATAACGAAAGAAAGAGAAAGAATAATTATTTTTGAAAAGAAGTAGAATATCACGATAAGGGAGATTGAGGAGGTGACTCAGAATGAAAAATTGGAAGATAATGTTAGAAAAGAGGGGATCAAGCTAGATAAGAGAAAGGGATATATAGAAGCAAGAGAGAGAAGGATATCAAAGAGCGGTTAAAATAAGAAAAAAAGGAGGGAAATCAATGGGAAAAGGAGAGGGGATGTTAGGAGAGGATCATAAAGAAATGAGGAACTTGTTTTGATAAGGGGGGGAGAGGGGGGAGGGAACTTACAAAGCTGGAGGTCAATGGTCAAGATGATGAATGGTGGGTTTCCAAGAGTGGGTAAGCTTGTAGCCATCTTCGTGATTAAAGTTGTTAGGATGTTTTTTAGTTTCTAGGGATTCCCGAATGAGTCGAGAGTACTAATGAGGCGTTGAGGCTAAGTTTTTGTTTGGTCAAAGAAAATAAGATTCTTTGATTTAGAAAAGTGTTTGACGATAAATGATTTTGAGATTCAATTGTGACTAGTATCAACTATATGCTCTTTAAGCCTTGCTTTAAAGGTTCTTCCAGTTTGTCCTATGTAAGATTTCCCACAAGAGCAATGAATTTAGTATGCTCATGGGCCAAGCATTGGGTTAGATTTATCTTTAGCAGTTCTGAAAAGTTTTTTAAGGGTTTTGTAGGGCTTGAACACGGTTTTAATATTCTTCTTACCCAAGAGTTTCATGATGTGATCGGTGGTGCCTTGGATGTATGGAAGAGAGAGGAGAGAAAGAGGAAGAGAGGAGGGAGAGGAGGTCTTAGTTTTTCATTTGATGGATCAGTGGAAGGCTTGGTTGATTTGAGAGTCAGAGTATCCATTGGAAAAAAGAGAATTGGTTAAATAAGTCTTTTATGTTCGACAACATAGGTATTGCAACAAAGGACGAACACCTTCAGTAACCACTCACACAACCAAACCAAAGATCAAGACACTGATGTTTTGATGTGGTAAAACCCCTACGGGGAAACATCCACGGCCCCAACCAACGTGGCCACTTGGAGTAGTTTATTAATGCAAAATAAAAAGATTACAGAGAGATTTTACAAGAGAGTTTCTCATAATCGATCATCTACAAATGACCCTCCATGCTCTTTAAATAGAGATGATGTACCAATCGGGTGTTAAGCCATGGATCAATAGTTGTTAAGATCGAGAAGAATATGAACCATCGGATCACTCTATGTCGGGAACATATCGTGACTGTTGGATTTCCTAACTACAAATGCATACTAATGCTATTGAAGAAACACACTAAGAAACACAAATTTACCTAACAAGACATTAGACCAAGTAGATCTTAACTAACTCCTAAGTGTCTAAATATCCTAACATCCTCCCTTAAGAACAACTTGGGATAGGATTAAAGGATTTACAATAGTGACACAATAGGAGAAAGAAAGAGGAATTTGAGCCTATCCCCCCTTGATGACAACTTCTTGAACTCCTAACATAGATCAAAGTTTGGAAAACTTCGCTTTTGTAAGAAACTTTGTGAAAATGTCTAAAATTTGATCTTCTATAGGGAAAAAGAACACTTCAATAACTTGATCATGAATGAGATTTTTGATGAAGTGCATGTGTAGCTCAATGTGTTTGCACGACTGATGTTGAATTGGGTCTATGGCGAACTTGATGGCACTCTGATTGTCGCACCAAAGGTTGGTCAGATGTTGCTGCTAGAATCCAAACTTTGAAAGAATCTGTTGAAGCCATAAGGCTTCCTAACTTGCATTTATCATTGCTCGGTACTCTACTTCTACTGAAGAAAGTGAAATGGCCTGTTGTTTATCAGGATGACTATGAGTCATGTATAAGAGGCTACCAACTAACTAACGGTATAAGGTGGCATCAACTTTGGGAGAAGTACAGGTGGAAGCAAGCTTGAATCCAAAATGGAAGGGATAAGGGGATGGTTTACAATCATCCATGTGAAAGTGATGAAGAAGGTCACAAGCATACTTAGATTGGGAAAGAAAAATTTCTTCTTTGGTTTGCAAAACTTGGAGGCTAAGGAAATAGTGCAAAAAGCCTAAGTCTATCATTTTAAATTTCTTCTTAAGGTTGGTTTCCACATGGGTTAAAAGTTTTGAGTCATTACCAATAAGGATAATGTCATCAACATAAAGGACAAGGATTATGTGATGGATTCCTACTTTCTTGGTATAGACATTAGGATCAGAATGGCATTTGGAGAATCTAATGGAAATAAGAAAGTTGTCTATTTTGGTATACCAAGCTCAGGGATCTTGCTTAAGACCATAAAGAGATTTGTTAAGGCAACAAACAAGGCTAGAGTCATTCTAGACATAGCCAGGAGGTTGTTCCATGTAGATTTCTTCTTGTAAATCTCCATGCAAGAAGGCATATTTAACATCCATCTGATGGACCTCCCATTTATGTGAGGCAACAAGGGCAAGAACAATGCAGAAAAGGTTTCATTATAGTCAATTCCTTCAACTTGAGAAAATCCTTTGGCAGCTAATCAAGCATTGTGTCTTTCAACACTTCCATCTAATGCATACTTAGTTCTGTAGACCCATTTACATCTGAGAAGTTTTCTTCCTTTTGGAAGAGGTACAAGATCCCAAGTATCGTTTTCCATTAAAGAATGATACTCTTCATTCATTATTGTAACCCAATGTGGATGACTTGAAGCTTCTACAAATGTCTCTGGATCTTGAGTCTCTGAAACTTGAGCCAAAAGAGAAGAGGCTCATTGGAACTGTGAATGTTTCCGACCCTGATCTGAAGGATCACTGACAAGATCACTAGTTGTTTCTCATGTTGAACGAACCCAACTAGGAAGCAGTGGAATTGTAGATGGTGTTGGTTCAGGTTCAAAGGACTCATATGGAGGAAGGTGAGCAAGTGGAGTTTCATTTTCATCCTCACTGTCATCATCAGAAGAAGAAACCAGAACAAAAGAAGGCACAAACGTTGAAGATGGTTCCCAGGCTAAAGAAGTCACAAACATCAAATTAGGCTCGCAGGCCAAAGAAGGCACAAATGTCAAATTAGGCTTGCATGCCAAGATATTTTCATCAAATTTAACATGTCTTCTAATAATAATTTCATTACAATGTGGTTGAAGAATTCTATAACCTTTGACATCTTTCGAATAACCAACAAATATACACTTCTCACTTTTAGGCCACAATGCTTTCCTTTTCTCATCAAGAATGTGAGCCCATGCTATATTGCCAAATACACAGAAGTGACTTACATCTAGTTTAATTTTAGTCCAAGCTTCTTCCGGTGTTATATTTTTAAGAGTCTTTGTGGGAATGCGATTTACTATGTAATTTGCACAGTTGATGGATTGCTCCCAATACTTTAGACTTATTCCCTTAGATTGGATCATACAATTAGCAATTTCTTTTAATGTGTGGTTCTTTCTCTCAACAATACCATTTTGTTGTGGTGTATATGGAACAATGTGTTGCATTTGGATGCCCTATGTAGTGCAACAACTTGTAAAATTATTGTTCACATATTCACCTCCATTATCTGTTCTTAACCTTTAAATATGATGTCCAAATTTCTTTTCTACAAGGGCCTTATAGGCCAAAAACTTGTCAAAAACTTCATTCTTAATTTTTAAGAAGTAAACCCAAGTACATATGGAAAAATAAACAATGAAAGTTAAGAAATACTTGCACTCGGAAAACAAAGGAGAAGAAAGTGGACCACACAAATCACTGTGAACAAACTGCAAAGGGCCCGAGGCATGCAAAGAGGCATGTTTTTCAAAAATGTCTTGATGATGTTTGTCGTGAACACAACTAGCACAAACACCATATCTGCATGAAACAAGAGGAAGACCAATCACCATATGTTGATTACATAGTTGTTGCATTGAGTGATAGTTTAGATGACCAAACCGCTTATGCCAAAGTTTTCTCAAGTCATTGTTATGAACAACAAAAACTGATGAAAATGATGATGAGCCAAAGTTGTCAAACTTGTACAACCTGGTAATATCATCAACAATTTTAGTTGCAAGAACATGCTTAAGATATTTTAGATCCTTGATTACATGAAAACTCTACGGTTTTACCTTCACCTGAATGAGTGATTTCATATACTAATAGAAGGTTACAGGAAAGACTTGGAACACATAATACATCATTAAAGTGATTGTTTTCTACTTGAACTATTCCAGATCCTTCAACACTAAGTGATCTATCATCACCAACAAATATTTTCTTGGTGTTACATTCATTTAGAGAAGAAAATATGTTTCTATCCTTATCCATATGATAAGATTCTCCAGAATCAATAAGCCACTCTTCAGAAGAAGAAGTAGAAGTTGTATTGAAGGAGAAACCAGAAGAAAAAGGTGCATGTCCATGAGAAGAAGAAGAAGTAGTAGAATCAATATTGATGTTGTGATTCTTCATCGCTACTTCTAATGCTACCATATTCTTGAAACATTTGGACTCATTATGACCATCTTTATCACAAAAGTTGCAATGTTTGTCAGTCTTCTTATTTTTATATTTAGCTCATTTTTCACCATTAGAAGCAGAAGCTGCCTAAGTGGGTTTGGGACCCTCATGTTTCTTTTTGTTGTGGCGAGGATGTTTCTTTTTGGGATTCTTGGGTTTAGCTTTCTGATGGGAGACTAAGGCTTTGTTGGAGGTACCTGCAGTGTTGATCACTCCAAGTTGTACAAGTTTAACTTGCTCTCTAATAAAAGCATCACAAAAGTTCTCAAGACTATTTTTTTGATAAGATGTCCCTAGAGCCTCTTCCATGGCATAAAGGGTAGATACAAACACAAAATATTCACTACCTAGCTTAGAAATAATAAGATAGATGCAATGATCTTCTTCTATATTTATATTACATTCTTCACATAAAGTTCCGAGTGTTTTAAACTTAGATAGATAGTCTTCAATGAAAGAAAAATCACTTGGACTTAAAGTCAATACTTGAATTTCTAACTGTTGTGATCGAATAATATTGTGTTTACCAAATAAAGATTCAATATTTTCCCAAGCTTCTTTGGGTTTATCAATTGATTGAAGGTGGAACCTTAAATCATGAAAGATGGACATTCTAATTAATCCACGTGCTTCGTCATTCCTATTACCCTATTTGAATTTCTTATCATCATTAGTGGGTTTTGTTTCCTTTCCCAAGGTAATCTGGTACAAGCCTTTATTTCTTAATAAATCCTCCACATGGAATTTTCATTGGAAGTAGTTGGTGCTGGTAAGAAAAATATTACTTGAAGAAGTCATATTAAATCTATAGATAATATGGATTTAAAAACTGAAACTGATGATCTGGATGGAAAGATCTCGAAAAATTAGGTGGTTTTAAAAATAACGACACTGAAAACGGACTTCGGATGTGAAAGTTATGTCCTTTTAAAAAAAGGTATAAACGGTAACCAAAGGACCACGTGATGGTATAATTTGATTTATGAAGTGACCCACTTTTATAAAAAGAAGTGGGGATCACTTTTACAATGAAGTTACTTTATAAAAGAAAAATTGCATGCACAATAAATAACTCTAAAATAAAATATTCAAGCTACTTATAGTGATTCATTTTTATACTTGAAGTGAAATACACTTTACAATGGAGCACGAAAATTTTCAAAAAAGGTAACAAAAAGAGAGACTTGAAATCAAGACCTCTTACTTAATAAGGAAACTTTTAACCAAATGGGCTAGCAAAACATATTGTATTGTTTAGTAGGAGGATTGTTGTAACATCCCCTGGCCATCAACACCACTGCCGGGAATGCTACCCAACACCTTGCCTTCTACATACTAGTTCTGATACCAATTTGTAACATCCCCTGCCATCAACAGGCTGGGAAACGCCACTGCGGAACATACATACACACACACACACACACACATATATATAACATGACTATTTAAGGAATTTAAACAATTAACACAGAGTTACTGCTATCATACAGACTCGAATGGAACTAACAACAATTCATACACGCAACGAAATACATGATAATATTCAAGAATCATAGACATGCATAACATATATTATTAAGCATGAAATGATACTTATCTTTTAACTAGAGTAAAACCACCAAATGTGTGGAAGCCTTCCATGAACCTCCCAGCCTTAGACCATGCTTCTCATCACTCTTAACAATAGGTCACCCCCGAGCTCGGACTAAACTCCACTGGGGAAGGGAATTCTAGATTGGCAAGGAAAATAAGGAAGTTTCACAAAACAATAGGAAGGATCTTTTATCCCAGGAGCCACTTATGCCCACAACCCACAGACCCTCATCCGCCACACGCTTGCTCCACCCTAGGAGGGTACACCTTCACTAATACAAGTCCATTGGCTAGTACACCTCCCTTACCTTGGGCTTCAACAACAGGCTGGACCAGAAGTCTCAGAGTACTGTAGCTACTACGGGACTCCCTTCCAGGAGAACTCACTTCCCAAGAAACTCTCTCACCTAGGAGAATTGCTCACAGGCCTGACAACCTGCTTCTTCAATTAATCTCCTAAGAAATACTGCAACAACATTCAGTTAACATACGGGTGACGACACCAACATGAAACGCTTATGGACACTGAAAATGGACACAACACGACTCACGTGAATACCGATGTGTCTGACTTTATAGGATACACACGGGATAATGCCAGTACCACCGCAGGATTTCAAGGTGCATACTAGATACAGAGGCCAACGATGAAGGAGAAATGGTTCAATGTGTGAATCCCTGGTCAATCGGGAAGGTGACATACCTCCAAAGAAATGTAAGGGTCGTGAGGAAACTAGAAATTGGTCCAGACGCAAGGATGGGAAACAACCCCCGAGTGGAAAGAGAAGGAACTCAGATCTGTAAGGGAAGATAAAATGGGTTCACAAAATCACACAGGTCGGCTTCTGGTTCTGGTTTTTAGAGATGTGTGGTTATGCAGAGCTCAAGCGCAGAGGAAAAATAGGATTGAAGGAGAATGGGGAATGACAAGTGAACCCCCAGCATGGTTTGACTCTTGGGTTTTAGTTGCATGAGCCCAAGTCAACACCTATCTCCCTGGAGCTGCATGCACTCCATTTAGCATACGTTCCCTTTCCAGGAACTTAGGACAACACTGATCAATTTTCCACATTAGCCTTTAGGAAATAATAATAAAATATTATCTCCTTAGAGGTAAGCCCCCCTAGCTTATCCCCTAGGTCCAAACACTTAGCCTCCTCCCTTACTGTTGATGGGCGAAAATGACCGTCCGTCAACTGAGAGAGTGGAACCGGTCCGGGGTTGTCTAAATAACCCAAGCCGTTTGGAATGGACCACCCTGACGAGTTTAACGGCTCCGTTGGCCGCTCTAAGGTCTTCTATGGAAACCAGAGAGAAATGATCTGAGCTAAGAAATCTTACTAAAGTAAATAAAACAAACTAAACTATAACTAAATACAAGAAACTAAGTAAAATAGAGGAAACTAGAAACTAATAAATCAAATTTAAACTACTAAACTAATCAAACTATAAACTACTAATTATTATATATACAAGATACTAATTATGATTATAATAACTCAAATCAACTATCTAATTATCAACTATGATATTCCTTATTCACAAATGTACACTATGGACAACCTACAGATTTAGTTAAAACCTGCAAAACTCATGTGTTCGCTGCCCTGAGACAACCAAGAATCTCTTTTTTGATTTTTATATTTATGAAAAGGAGATAACAACTACTGAAATTAAACGATCTAATATGTTTACTGAAATTAAACAATCTAATATAAATCTAATTAAGATTATATCTGAATTAAACTACTTAATTAAAA
>ML779119.1:4915-16903 GCA_009831015.1 Picea engelmannii | reverse complement strand
AACATTGCAACAAAAGTCTCATATAATCAACAAGTCAAGAGCTCATAGCTATAAGCATCATAGCATATAAAACCAAAATCAATTATAAACTTTGAAGGATCAAACGTAATCAATAAATTTTCATGCTTAATGGCTCATAAATCAACTTGCGTAATCAAAGTGAAATGGACATAGTTTAAAAAATCTTTGCAGTCATGTGATAAACCAAAGGTAAAGCGTCTATTAGAAAAAATCAAAAAGACGACGGCAGTCCAAACAATGAAAGAGGTGTTTTCACACTTTCAGTTGTGAAAAACGGATCGAAACCAAATTGCAATTGTCGCAAACAAAAGTCTAGTTGCAAAATGCGACGATGATTTGTCGTTAGAAGACAATCAGGCATAGGCAGCTTTTAGGATAATTAAAAATTATTGGCTGCCAACACTTACCCTACCTAGTGGAGCTTAGTCCCCCATCACTCTTTCTTTGTGGTTGGTCTATATGCAGTGATGTTTATATTTTATTAATGATCTGCATAATTACATATACAAAATCAGGCTCATGTCCTTAAGAATCTAGGCTCTCTGGCCTAATAAACATATAAGTCTTCATCTTATAAACACTTGGATCACCAGCCTATAAACATAATTACAATTCAACAATATAAATGGGGCTTGTCCTTGGGGTATTACAATCCCCTCCCCTTATTTTTTCATTGTCCTCGGTGTTACACATAAAAATTAATCATTAGGATGATGGCCTAGTGTCGTCATTACTAATGTCGCAAGTGTCGTATTTCGCCTACAAGTGTCGAAAATATCATAATGTCGCCTTGTCTATGTTGTGTCTCAGATGACATTATCAAGAACACTTACAAGACACCTCAAAAGAGGAGAAGTCATTTGACAAAGAGTACAAGTCTTTTTCCACTGAGAAAACCACTAAAAACTCAATTTTTTAAGGCACTGCTCCCCTATACACTATCAGGGAGTTCCAACGCTCTGTGAACTCTTTTGGAGGAGCGTTCCAATGCTGTCTTCCTCAATCTGAGGGAGCATTGGTCTTTTTTGAGCGAATCTTTGGATTGTTGAGAGAAATCAAGGAAGAATCCCTTCATATCTGGAGTTGGTTGGATTCAGATCTGAGGTCAAGGCTCGATCTTAGGGAAGATCCACAACTAATGGAGAAGAATCCTCAACTTATCCCAAGGATATCTTAAGTGGTTAGGCCTCTCCAAGCCTATATAAGGAGGCCTCTTCATAGTGAGAGGAGAGACATTGTGAAGCATCAAACTTATGATCTCATAAGGGAGATATCATTGAAGCATCAACACTCTGTGTGGATTATTTGAGCAAGGGTACGGACAAAGAGAGATTGGTGAAGCTACTGCACCTACATCCATGGCTGTAAGCATTTCACTTTGCTTTCATTAATATAAATCTATGCTTGGCGTATTTCCTTTAAAGTTTGTGTACATTTCATGAACTTGTTTCTTTCATAGATCCATTATGAAGCTAATCATGGTAGACTAGGAAGTATGTCTCGTTTTTGTTTCTCATTGTATTGCAGGACCTTCTGAAGAACTTAGAGATCAAGATCAACCTGGATCGAGCGAGGACAAACGTCAATAAAAAGGTATTTACTCTTCTTCCTTCTTCTTCTTTGGATAGTTTAGCTTCATGAAAAGGAAAGTCAGTGTCCACAATAGCACTTTTTTGTCTTGGTCATACGGGTCTAGTATCCAAGAGAGAATCCACTTGTCCATAGGGGGATTTCTTTGTAACACTCAATGCAACTTCTTTACACAACATCAACAAGATTTTCAAAATATTCAAAAAGATGCGGGTATTCTGCCCGCATAGCATCCTCATGATCCCAAGTAGTGTCCTCAGGACCATATCAGGTCCATTGGACCTTTACAAGCCCTATGGCTCGATTCCAGAGATGCTTTCTTTTTCGGTCCAATATACGCACTAGATGCACTTGCAAGATGCCTTCTTGCTCCACCTGAATCACATTCCAATCAATTACATGATTAGCATCAGGTATATATTTCTTAAGTAATGAAATATGAAACACATTATGCATAGTCATGGATGCAGGCAATGCAAGCATATATGCAACTGGTCCAATCCTTTCTAGGATTTCAAATCGCCCACAAAATCTGGTTGCCAACTTCGAACAATTTCCTAGCTTTAGGGAACTTCTATTGGCTTTCACTTTCAGGAAAACATGATCACCCACCTTAAACTCCTTATGGGTCCTATTCTTATCAACATAACTCTTTTGCCTATCTTTGCAGCTTTTAAATTCTTCTTAATCTTAAACATTTTCTCTTCTGTTTCCTTGAGAAACTCTAGCCCAACCACTGCTCTGTCAACTAGGTTGTCCTAACTTATTGGTGTGTTTCAGTTTCTGCCATAAAGTGCTTCAAACGGGCTCATCTTCAGTGATGCTTGATACCCATTGTTGTAGAAAAATTCTATGAAGTGTAGGTAGTATTCCCATCTAGATGGTTTTTCCATCACATACATCCTTAGCATGTCTTCTATCACTTGGTTTACCCTCTCTGTCTATCCATCAGACTCAGGATGATAAGCAGTGCTAAAGTTTAGATTCGTTCTGAACCCCTTAAATAACCATTTCCAAAAGTTTGAGGTAAATTTCGAGTCCCTGTCAGACACAATTGTCTTTGGAATACCGTGCAATCATGCTACTTCCCTCATATAGATATCGACAACATTATCTTCCTTGTGAGTGGTGTTCAATGGTATAAAATGGGCATCTTTTGTAAGCTTATCCACCACCACCATGATGGAATCATGTTGCTTGTCGGTTCTGGGCAATCCTGTGATGAAATCCATTGTCACCACTTCCCACTTGCACTCAGGAATGGGCAATGGTTGTAGCAAACCTACTGGGTGCCTATGCGCATCTTTGACTTTCTGGAATTCCATACATCTGACGATGTATTCTGCAACTTCCTACTTCATACCTGACCAAAAGTAATGTCTCTTGACTACTGCCATAGTTTTTTGATATCCAGGGTGCCTAGCATAAGGCACATAATGCATTTCTTTCAAAATCATAATTTTCAATTCCTAGACATTAGGTACATAGATTCTGTTTTTGTACTGGAGTGTTCCATCAACTTCCAATTTATAATATTCCACTTTATGTAGCATCTCACCTTGTTGTAGCTTTGCTAACAATTCCATGTACTACAAATTTGCATTTGCAGCTTCCGAAATTCTTCCTTTAATATCAGTTTAATACATGCTAATGGTCATAACATGTAGTTCGCGCACTCTTTTGCTGAGTGCATCAGCCACTTTGTTGTAATTCCCTTTAATATGTTTGATATCAAAATCATACTCACAAAGGAATTCCAACCACCTACTATGCCTAGCATTCAATGTTGGTTGATCAAACAAATACTTCAGACCATTATGGTCTGTCCTTATTTCAAACCTCCTTCCCATGAGGTAGTGCCTCCATTTCATCAGAGCGTGCACTATGGCTACCAAATCCAAATCATGAGTTGCATAGTTATTTTCATGCTCTTTCAATTTTTTGGACTCATAACATATTACAAACCCATTCTGGCTGAGGAATTCTCCCAATCCTTATTTGCATGCATTTGTACACTACAAAATATTCATTTGGATCTACAATCCTCAGGATTGGAGCACTGGTTAACAGTTGCTTCAATTGCTGGAAACTTCTCTCACATTTTGTTTTCCATTGAAATTTCTTCTCTTTCCTTTTGCAAGGAAGTGATGGGGTGAGCTATCCTCGAGAACCCTAAAATGAAACTTTTTTAATAGCCAGCAGACCCATAAAGGATCTGAATTCTGTTACATTCTTCGGTGCTGACCATTCTCTAATGGATTCTATCTTCTCAGGATCCACAACTATCCCATCTTTTGAAATGGTATGTCCCAAATAATGGATCTGCTTTTGATAGAATGAGAATTTTCTCAATTTGGCATACAGTTGGTGCTCTCTTAGCACCTACAACACCATCTTCAGATGATGTTCATTCTCTTCCTCCAACTTGAATACACTAAGATGTCATACAAAATGACTATGACAAACTTGTCTAGATATTCCCTGAACAAACCATTCATTGGGCACATAAAAACAACGGGTGCATTTGACAACCCAAATGGTACCACTGTGAATTCATAGTGACCATACCTTGTTTTGAAGGTGGTCTTGCTGATGTCTTCACCCTTTATCCTTACCTAGTGGTACCCTGACCTGAGATCAATTTTTGAAAATATCTTAGCATCCTTCAATTGATCAAAGAGATCATCAATCCTTAGCAGAGGATACTTGTTCTTAATGGTCACTTTGTTCAACTGTCTGAAATCAATGCACAATCTCAACGTTCCATCTTTCTTTTTCACGAACAGGACCGGGGCACCCTAAGGTGACACACTTGGGCATATATACCCCTTCTTCATAAGTTATTCAAGCTGCAATTATAGTTCTTTTAGCTCTGGCGTACTCATTCTGTAAGGATTTTTTGACACTGGAGATGCTCCAGGCATCAAGTTTACAGAAAAGTCAATATCTCTCTTCAGGGGTAGTCCTGGTACCTCCTAGAATACATCTTCAAAATATTTTAGTAGCGCATGGTCCTCAAGATTTGATACTTTATCCTTAGATGCTTCCTCCATGTGGGTTGCAAATAATTGAAAATATTTCCTGTAGCACTTCTTTAGCTGCATTGCCGAGATTTCTATGACAACAAGTGCTTTGGGAATCCCTTGGACTGTTCTCTGATTCCCTTCCTCATCCAGGCAATTGAATGCCTTGATACGACAGTATAATATGACACGATGTTGGTCCAACCAATTCATCCCAATTAGACAGTCATAAGAACCTAAAGGTAAGACGTTCAATTCAACCCTTGTGTTCATTCCATTCATTTCCACTGGACATGACTTAACCAACTCATAAATTTTCTTTTGGTTCCTGTAGGCAGCTGCACTAACCAAGATTTTCCATGCTTTCTTCTTGGAAAATGAAAATTTTCCACCACTCTAGGATCTATATAACTATGACTAGTTCCTAAATCAATTAAAATAGTAATGGCATGGTTGTTGAGCACACCTTCCACTTCAATCATATGTGATTGAAACTCAACTTGATTGTTGTTCAGGGCTGCATAGATCCTTGGTATTCTACTGCCCATGTCCTCCACTGTTTCTGCCTGCTGAACATTGTGAATAGTTCTCACTTTGTCATTTATGTGGGGGCAATCTTTGTGCCTATGATTTACCTTACAACCCCAACATTCCATACGTGACTGTCTTGGCATTTGCCCATCTATTTCAGCCTTCTTGGGCTCTCTAAAAGATGGTTTTCCTTGAGGACTATTTATGAAAAAGGGTGTCTTAGTTCTCTTCTTCCTCTGATCCCTCTTAAACTTCTTCTTGTCTTCCCAAGATTTTTGGAAAGTAGGCTTTTCTTTTTGCTGATCATGTAAGCATTTTTCTCTCCTTAAAGTTTCTTCCATAGTTTTCGGGTCATCATATTGGATCTTGTCACTGATGGAAGATGGCAACCCACTCAGATACCTTTGAATCTTAATAGTATCATCCTTGATGAAGGGAACATATTTCAACAACTCCAAGAATCTTCTTTCATACTCATCAATGGACATACTTCCCAACTTGAGTTTGAAGAACTCTTTCATTTTCTTGTCATAATACCTCTTAGTTAAGTACTTCTTTTCAAAATGTCTCGTAAATTCTCTCCATGTAACATTCTTCTCTCTGATGTGTTGTACTTGCAAAAGATGCTCCCACCATATGGATGCCTTTCCTTTAAGTTGGTAAATGGAAATTCTTCCCTCTGCACGAGAAGAATAGTTTTGCAGTTGGAAATATTTCCTCATGCCCAACAACCATGTCTCAGCATCTTCATATTTCTTGTGTTCTTTGTCAAAAGTAGGAGGCTTAATCTTGTTCATTTCTCGCTTCAGTTCACCCACTCTAGATCTCCTATGCTTTCTGGTAGGATATGGGCTTGAACTACTGTGTGCCCTCCCCTTGGAGTATCCTTGGGAGTGATGATGGTGTCTTCCAACACTCCTGGATTTCCTCTTCACACCAGGGGACATGTGACTTCCTAATTTACTAGAGTCACTCTCCTTATCCATTTTCATTTCTATCCTTTCCAGGCTTCACATCAACTTTAGGTTAAATTCTGCTTGTTGATCCTTGGATTTCATGAGCTTTATGTTATCTGCTCGGCAAGTCTGGGCATCTTTCTGCAATTTTTCAATGATTTTCTTCATGTGCCCTTCCCTATCTATCTCTTATCCATGTACATTAGAGTTCGTCCCCTCCACTCCCAAATGGGCATCCATTCCTTTTACTTCATTCTCTGAACTGGAAGCATCCTGTGCCTCCTCCATTTCTCTGTACTCTATGGAAATTTGATTTGGTTCTGACACTTGCTAAACTCTACAAAAACAATGTGCAGCCAACCGAAGTTTGTCAGGCCATCAGTCCTTAACAATTCCCACAATATTCATAAACCAATATGATTCAAGAAAAATTTCAAATTTCATTTCTTTCTGAGCTCTGCTCTGCTATAATTTTTGGGCACTAACCCCTTGATCTCAATCCCCAACTCATGTGATCACGGCCGTGACCAAGTGATATATTCATAGGTGCTTGCTTGGACTTCAGATCTTCGAGACTTCTGGCCTTCGGAGCTTCAGGAAATCAGAGGATTTCTCATCCGCACATTCCCCAACCGTTAATCTCTGAACACTCCCATGTCACCTTTGGTGACATCATTATGTCACATCACTTAACCCTTTTCCAATTGTGGGGGCATGCAACGATGGTTTGGATTAACCCTCCTTTAATCCTGCAATTCTTCTGACGCTGACACGTAACCCCTCGGTGAAACCGTGGTTTGGATTGCGGGGCTGCCTTGGGAAATTAACTCTCGAGAAAATTGGGTCCCCGCAATACCTTCTGGTCGTCAATCTTGATGTATCATGATCAATGCCACTGTGAGTCCTTCGACCTTTAACTATGTTACGTAACCTAGGGCCCCACTAACCCTGCTCATACAGAATGCCACGTGAAGGAATACTAGCAACTGACATGTGGCCTAGTAAGATGGGTGACACACGTCACATTCCAAATTCCATTTCAGTCTTCCATGGGTTAGAAACCCGCTGACATGTGGCACAAAACCCATGTTTCCATGTCAATCCAAGTGACATCATCATGCCATGTTACTCCAGAGTTTCAAACTTCGGAAGTTTTTACGTTTTCTTCCTTCCATTTTCTTGATTTTTCGAGCTTCCAAATGTATTTAACCTCCAGCTCCACATAGTACAACTGTCACCAACTAAAGTGGTGGCATGTGGCATGTTTAGGAAGGTCCACGTCCCCCTGGTGATGCCATCCTGCCCTACCACATTTTCTCCTTTTTTCATTGGAACTTTGGGTTTCAGAAGTTTGGGCATCAACGCATCCCACTTCTCCCAATTTTCGAACTCCAAAAGGCTTCCAGGATAACCATCTTTCACCTTCTCTAGATCCAATGGTCGTAAAGTATTTCCCTTCCTTCCGAATAGATCCTATGGTCCCAACACCACCAGTGCTTTGATCTCTTTCTTTGTGGCCAAATACCACGTCTATCGTGGTTTTATAATACTGCTACCCCTCCTGAGCTTCGTAACAAGACCAAAGTAACCTCTTGGCACTAAGGAACGTTTTGAGGTTCGAAATTGGTTCCTCAAGACACAATTTCCACTAACATGGCCCATTCAGATCCAGTGTTGAAACCATGGCTCTGATACCAATTTGTAACATCCCCAACCACCAACAGGACAGACAACGCCACTGTGGAACATACACACACACACACACACACACACACACACACACATATATATATAACATGACTATTTAAGGAATTTAAAACAATTAACATAGAGTTACTGCTATCATATAGACTCGAATGGAATTAACAACAATTCATACACGCAATGAAATACATGATAACATTCAAGAATCACAGGCATGCATAACATATATTATTAAGCACATAATGATACTTATGTTTTAACTGGAGTAAAACCACCAACTACGTGGAGACCTTCCACGAACCTCCCAGCCTTAGACCACGCTGCTCATCACTCTCAACAGTAGGTCATCCCCGAGCTGGGACTAAACTCCACCGGGCAAGGGAATTCTAGGCTTGGCAAGGAAAACAAGGCAGTTTAACAAAACAACAGGAAGGATCTTTTATCCTAGGAGCCACTTACGCCCACAACCCATAGAACCTCATTCCCCACATGCCTGCTCCACCCTAGGAGGGTACACCTTCACTGATACAAGTCAATCGGCTAGTACACCTCCCTTACCTTGGGCTTCAACAATAGGTTGGACCAGAAGTCTCAGAGTACTGTAGTTGTTATGGGACTCCCTTCTAGGAGAACTCACTTCCCAACAAAATCTCTCACCTGGGAGAGTTGCTCATAGGCCTGACAACCTGCTTCTTCAATTCAACTCCTAAGAAATACTTCAAAAACATTTAGCTAACATATAGGCAATGACAACAACAGGAAATGGTTATGGACACCAAAAATGGAAATAGCCTAATGCTAAGACACAACATGTCTCATGTGAATACAAATGCGTCTGGATTTACAGGAGACACACGGGATAACTCCAGTACCACTGCAGGATTCCAAAGGTGTGTACTAGATACAAAGGCCAACGATGAAGGAGAACTGGTTCAATGCATGAATCCCTGGTCAATTAGGAAGGTGACATACCTCCAGAGAAACGTAAGGGTCGTGAGAAAACCCAAAACTAGTCCAGACATAAGGATGGGAAACAACCCCCGAGTGGAAAGCGAACAAAATCGACTCTACAAGTGCGAACAAACCGGGTTCATGAAATCACACAGGTCGGCTTCCCGTTCTGGTTTTCAGAGATGCGTGGTTATGCAGAGCTCCAACGCAGAGGAAAAACATGATTGGCGGAGAATGGGGAATGGCAAGTGAGCCCCCAGCATGGTTTGACTCTTAGGTTTTAACTGCATGAGCCCAGGTCAACAATTGTCTCCCTAGAGCTGCATGCACTCCATTTATCATACATTCCCTTTCCAGGAACATAGGAAAACACTGATCAATTGTCCACCTTGGCCTTTAGGAAAAAATAATAAAATATTATCCCCTTATAGGTAAGACCCCCTAGCTTAGCCCCTAGGCCCAAACACTTAGCCTCCTCCCTTACCCTACCTAGTGGAGCTTAGTCCCTCATCACTCTTTCTTCGTGGTTGGTCTACACACAACAATTTTTATATTTTATTAATGATCTGCATAATTATATATACAAAATTAGGCTCATGGCCTTAAGCATCTAGGCTCTCCAGCCTAATAAACATATAAGTCTTCATCTTATAAACACTTGGCTCACCAGCCTATAAACATAATTACAATTCAACATTATAACTGGGGCTCATCCTTGGGGTATTACAATTGTGGTTGTTGTTGTTGTGGAAGATGGCCTTGGAGAACATGCTAAAAATAACCTATTTTCACACAAGAAAATATGTTTGCTTCTCGATGACAACACGAGTTAGATCTCCATTAGCTTACTCGGAAAATGAAACTTTTCCAATTTGTTTCTAATTTTCCAATATCGCACAGGGCATGGGGCAAAGAGAATACGTATATCTAAAGGAGTAGCAACCCAAAAAAAAATAATATAAAACCGAAATAATACTCAGCAAAAATTTAAAAAGGGCGAATTCAGGCTTTATACCTCCAGATCTAGCTGAAATAGTCGTATCTTGGGAAAACGAAAACCTTTTCGAGTGAAACGAAAAGAATTCATCAATGAAATGAGTGATCCGGATGCAATGAAATAGTCCTCTCAGCCCAAAAATGTACATAAATGGAAGAAAACAAAAATAAGGAAACTCGGCTTCACGATCTCAATCTACAAAAGGAGTGGGTTTTCAAACAAGCTCTGATACCATGTTCGAAAACACAGGTATTCCAACAAAGGATGAACACTTTCAATAACCACCCACACAACCAGATCAAAGATCAAAACACTGATGTTTTTACATGGTAAAACCCCTACGGGGAAACATCTATGGCCCCAACCAACGTGGCCACTTGGAGCAGTTTATTAATGCAAAATAAAAAGATTACAGAGAGATTTTACAAAAGAGTTTCTCACAATCGATCATTGTCAAATGACCCTCCATGCTCTTTAAATAGAGATGATGTACCAATCGGGTGTTAAGCCACGGATCAATGGTCGTTAAGATCGAGGAGAATATGAACCATCAGATCACTCTATGTCGGTAACATATCGTGACCATCAGATTTCATAACTACAAATTCATACTAATGCATACTAAAGAAACACACTTTTACCTAACGACACATTAGACCAAGTAGATCTTAACTAATTCCTAAGTGTCTAAATATCCTAACATTTTCCTCCACAAGGAATTGATGGTCGAAAATCTGGATGGCCCGAGTAATCAGGGTTTTCGGAACAACATATTTTTGGGTTGGGTGATGGTGGGAAGTGGCATGTAGATATTTGTCAGTGTGAGTTTTCTTCCCGTAGACTTAGTGGGAAAGGGAGACATCGGGAAGACGTGAGATGAGTAGATCCAAGAAGGGAAGGGAGTTTTCTTGTTGAGTTTCTATAGTAAATTGGATGTGGGGGGTAAGGGTATTATAATGATGGAGGAAAGAGAGAAAGTTGGTATGGCAATGAGGCCAGATGACAGATGTGTCATCTACGACATGAAACCAACTTTTGTGTTTGGGATGAAAGGTGTTTAAGGCTAGAGATTGAAAATGTTCCATAAAAATATTAGCCACCACTAGGGAAAGGGACGATCCCATGGAAATGCCTTCGGTTTGTTCATAGAAAACCCCCTTAAAGGTAAAGAAGGTATAAGAGAGACATATTTTTATGAGGTTAAGAGTTTTAGGGTCGAATATTTTTTAAATAAGGGTTAGGGATACATAAACTGAAATTTTGGTGAACAAGGAGACTATATCAAAGTTGACCATGAGGTCATCATCATCAAGGTGAAGATTTTGGGTTTTATGGATGAAATCTGCAAAATCTTTGATAAAATAGGATTTTTTTCCGACAAAGGGTTGAAGTTTGTTGACGAGAAAATGAGAAAGGGAATGAGTGGGGGATCTTATGGCTCTTACTATAGGTCCGACATGAATATATTTATTGTGAATTTAGGGTTGTTTGTAGATCCTAGGGGTTTGGGGGCTATGAGGAAGGATACACTTTTGGATGGAAGGATCCAAAGAGGAAGATTTGATGGCTTTGGTGACCAAGGTGGTAATGTATTTAATAGGATTTTTGGTTAAAGTTTTATCAGTAGAGGAAGAAAGGAGGTCAAATAGTTTGGACTCATAATCATAGGAGTTCATAATCACAGTGACATTTCCTTTATCTTCTTTAAATAGAAGTATGTCAGGGTTCTCATTAAGGTGACAAACATAATTGATCTGATCTTTAGTGAGGTTGGGATCGACATAGGATTCGTATGCATTCCTACCTAATTTCTTTAGTTTTATGGTCCAGAAGTTGGCAAGTAATGGATTCAATGGAACAAATAGTATCCTCCATGGGGATTCATTTAGGGGCTAAGGAAAAATTGAACCCTTTATTGAGAAGTTGGAGAGTAGGAAGGTCTAACTTAAGAGAGGAAAGGTTTATAACTATAGAGGGATTAGGAATAGGGGAAGGCAGATGAGCAGACATCTGGATATTATTAATGGAAAGGATTTTGAGGGAGTAAGAAACAAAAGAGAAATTATTGGAGGTCGAGAGGTGAGGATTTCTCTTTTGTTGAAGGTGAAAACTATTGATAAAGGGGGGAATTTTAACATGGTATGAAGGTGGCATGTAGAGATAATTATGGTTTAAGGAGGGGGCATGGTCCAAGAGATCGAGATCCCAGACCCGA
>ML779118.1:780452-796723 GCA_009831015.1 Picea engelmannii | reverse complement strand
ATAAGATAATATAAGTTTATTAATGTCCAAATGACCAAAAGTAGGGGACTGCTCAATAAATAAGTACTGATGCACAGTGGGAGTGTGGAGGCCATTCATATAGAAGCAAAAATAAAAGCTAATCTATATGATCCAGGTGCGACTATCACAATGCCAAAAGGAAATGCAATGTCCTGGGTCTCAGTTCAGGGGTCTCTTTCTGCCCTTTCATTTAGGAAGCAGTAATCCCGTTTAAAAAGATAGATTAGTTAGGAGAAATATAAGTGGAATCCCTTGCTGCAGGTTGATTATCCAAGGGTACTAGGATTCTTCTCCCACTTATTAGTCTTCTCTGTCTGACTGAATTTGTTGCTCTGTTTCTTCATGTCCTATACTTCATTCTTTTGTAACACCTTAGGAATTTCTTCTTCATTGATAATCTGAATGATACCTTCCTCTTAAGCTTCTTTTATATATGTTCCTTTTGTTGATGTTGCTTGCTTTCATGAGTTCTCACTTAATATACAGAGTGTATTGTTGAATGAAACTTCTCCCTTGTCAAGAGTTACAGTCTTGGTTTTGTCTGTCATTGATTTTTATTTTTCCCATTCTATCTCTTATATTTAAATTGTTTTTGCTCAGTTTGCTCATCCTGTGTTAACTCTTCTGGGAATGCTTGGATGATATGCACATATTCATAACATGACATAAGATTGAAATTGAACATTTTCATAACTTACACCTCTTGCACCCATAGGTAGTTGAGTGTAGCCGCTCGAGGAATTGTCCATTTCTATGCAAATTTTTGCACAAGTGGACATTTTATTGTGAGTAGTTAAATCTGAAAATTTAGCAATTTTTCCCAGATCATTGACAATGCCTGCAAATGTTTCTTCATTCCAAAACTCTTGCAGCAAGAAAGGATTTCTTATTCATGCTGGCAAGTTGTTGCAGGGTTGAAGCCAACATCCCATTTCTTGAAAAAGGCCCAGCCTGATTCAAGTACCATGGTTCACTATCAATATTCTTTTTCATGATTGTCCTTCCTATCGAAATTTGGGATTAAATAATCTCTCATGACCAAAATAAACTGAATCATCAATTTTTCAGTTTTTGTCTAGCTATTCCTTAAGCCTAGAAATATGCAAATTAGTGTGGCATCTCTCATCCTCAGGATAATTTCATTAAGTTCTTATGAATTTAGCTAAATGATCAGTTCAATATCTGCCTTTAACAGATAGCTGGTTTGCAAAATCCTGAGTGGCGGTTTAAATTGTTTCTCCCCACTTCCCCAAGGAAACTTATTATCTCATCATCAGATTTGTGTTCAGAATTGTTATTCAAGATGGACCAATAGGATCTAAAGGGGAAGGGTTTAGGGTTAACCCTTCCCCCTCTTGACTTAACTTGGTCAGGTTTTTCTTTGGAAATAACCTGGAATTGAAATCTTCCAAACTTTTTTACTATGAAAGGCAATGAACCTATAAACCCCCATTCTCCTGCAAAGGTACTTTGAGAATCTTATTTAAACTTGCTTTAATTTATTCTGCTCCAGTTATTTTACTATCAGTGATCTGAAAGCTCAACCTGATATTTTCAAGTTTAGATTTTTGCCTTGTCTCTGATATCAGCCTAGATTACCAGAAAGCTCTATTTTTGCTCTCACCTGTTTCCTATCTAGTCATTATGTGTATGTGCAACTTCTGGTTCATGCTTTCTATTGCTTGATTTTGATGTATTCCAGGTTTGCTTTGATTTGATCATGCAAAACCTTGTACTTAATATTCTTATTAATGATGATGTGTCCGTGCAGGGTGATAGGAATGACTTCGCTAAAAGGTTGGCCGCAAGTATGTTGAGTGGAAAGACGCCTGCTTCTCAAACACGTTTGAGTTCTATAATTCTTTAAAAATTGTTCTAATGCCTTTCTATTTTCCATTTTGTTGAATTGCTAGTTTTCATGATTTTTATTGGTATGAAGATATATTTCTTGAGCTGCATGCTAAAATGGGCATCATCTAAAATTGCACAGGTTTTTTAGGTGCCTACTTTTTATTCCTATAAAGTTGTGAGAAGTATTGTTGCAAGTTCATGTGAAGAATGAGTGAAATAGGACCTTTAAACATACAGAATTGGAATAGTTCTTCTAGTGGGCCCATAAATATAACAACACTTGATGCCAGAGTCTAATGTGACCTGACTCATTCATCCATTTTAACTGTTCCCCTTTAAGTTAACCTGTAGCCCAGAAAATGAAAATATGAGAGTTTTTGAAACGTTTTTAGAAATGTTTGACTCGAGAATTTGAGATCTTCAGTAAATTTAAATTGTTTTGATCCTAAGACATAACCCAGAAATTCATGGAACTGTCTCAACTGTGTGATTATGCGACAATAGGCCTTTATGGACTTTGCGTAGTTCTCCAAGTACTGTACTTATCTTTTCTTGGGAATCCTCAACTGGATTTCTTATAATTGATGGATATGCATTCTTGGTTGCATCTTTCTTTAAAGTAAACTGCAAAAAACACTGGGTCAACCCAGCAAGGCACAGTGAAAAATGCTGATGAAGCTAAATAGGGTAAGGCTGTGGCTGCAATTTAAGTTGTTGAAGACCTTGAGGTCAGTATTTTGCTTTTATCACTTATTTTTTTTCTCCTGAAAGCAGTCTTTAGAGATTTCTTCGGATTGTGGTTACTTTGATAACACATACTTGTATTTTTTTTCCGACCATTAATTGTAGCAAGGAGAGATGAGCTTGGAAGAGATTGAAGGAAGAGTAGGGTCGTTATTTCAAGAAGATGTCCTTGCAAATTTGAAGAGTACAGTTTGGAAGGAGTGCCTTGAAGGTTAGCTTGCACTATTTTTAATTGGTAGAAGTCATCTTTATTGTCAGTTATTTTTAGAAGTCATCTTTACTGGTAGAACTATTTGGAATAAATTAGTGTAATGACATATTGAAGGATTCTTGTATGTAAATAATGTTGTCATGCTAATGGATTCTTACATGGACTCATGTTTCATACAAGTAACAAGTTACAAAACTATAAGTGACCTTTCTTTGTAAGACTATAAGTAGATGCATTGTTAGTATTTTGAGATTATGAATTTTACTATTTTAGGTAAATAACATAATAACAGATATGGATGTGGCATGCAACACGTTTCCTCCCTTTAGCCTAGCTGGAATTCATGGCATCCCTCATTTGCCAAGTCTGGGTAATGGACTAACAGAATATTGATTATAGGAACTCCAACTAGGTCTTTATGTGACCGGCATTGAACCCACTATAATCCTTCATACCCACAAAGCATTCCAAACTCAAAACATCACCTTAGGACATTTTATCTGTGGCTTATGATGACTCTGCATGTGATGCATTATGACCCAGCAAAGAAAATTTAACAAGATAGGTAGACCGTAGGACAACAAAAGGCAACCTTAATATAAGGAAAAGTGCATTTAATTCTACAAGAATGAATATGTATTCATAAAACATTAAAGAAGATAAAGATGCATATTGAGGACCTACCTACAACAAGAAGCTAGGTGCCCTGATACATGGTTCGAACTTCGTCTTCATTACTATATGAGGCTGACTTTTCCAAGGGGATGTTGATGTCTTTATCTGTTTGGGATAAGGTCAAATTTGAGGGGAATCCTTGTGGGGAGCAAGGAGCACCCTCCTTTGTTTTTTAGATGTGGTTCTCCTCTTTAATCTTTGAACGATGATATTTTATTAGCAAACACTTCATAGATGGTCTTATCTTGAAACATAAATAAAGATGTGATAATCCTAGACGTAAACCTCCATTTAAGCATTGACAAGATCATAATATGCATAGTCTATTTTAAAACATTCACACAGCTGCCTAAGAAAAGGACCAGGCAGGTCTTTGATTTGATAATAAATAAAGAGAAAAAGAACTTGGACAGAAATGAAATGTTCAGTCCTAAGTTCCTAACCATCCTTTCCTCCAAAAATTTGAATAAGAGAATCATCCAAGATTTTGACAGAAGAAAAGAAAATTTATGATGGTGTAGGTCTTTCTAGAAAAGCTTTTGAAGACTCTATATATCAAATGTGTTTGAAAGGACACCCCTGCTGAATAGACCAAAGCAACAAAATGCACAGGGACAGGGAAATTTTCATTGATACAAATGGTGAGGCACTGGAAAAAAGTGTGTTTATCATCTCAACACATTGAGAGACAGGTCAACATCTCAACGATGAAATAACAATCGATCCAATCATAGGCATTGTTGGTCAATATTCAAGAAGATGGCCTGCTGTCCAGACATCCTAGCCCATTCCATGGCCTCCCATGCTGAGATCACTGTATCCGAGATAAACCCCTGCACAAAACTTGTCTGTGACACTGTTCCCTCCAAACAACATTATGAACCTGAAGAGCTATTGCCTTGGTCAGGATCTTATAGGCCACTTCAAGCAAAGTGATATGTCTCCACCCCCCCAATTGAGTCTCTTGAAGCATTCTTGGGAATCAACTTAATCAACCCCTGGTTAAAATCCCGAGGAGAAGGCCTCAGATGCCAAGCAGCAAAATGATAAATCATCCCCTATTGTGTCCCACATTGCCTTGTAGAACTTGCAAGGTAACCCATTCATACTCGGGGATTTCCCATTCTGCATAGAGCATAGGGTAGCAAAAAGCTCTTCCTTCGAAAAGTCACTGTTTAACCTGTCTTGGATCCCCATAGAGACATTAGGAGGAATCACCTTATATCAGGAATTCCTAGTAGCCATAATCGAGTCTGTTAGAGCACAAGGTGAAAAAATATTCTGCAAATGAACCCTTTGATCTCAGCAGAGTTCTCTTCAAAAGAACCATCAGATCTGTGTTAAATATGAGCCTTGAAGACCCAGGAGTGCTGCCAAACTGTGTTAAATGCTCTCTGTAATATAGGAAATTAGACCTGTAATTTGCATTAAAACACTAAAAAACAGCAAGCAACATTGCAAATTTACATTGAAGGATGGAATTTTGCCTCGGGAAACATGTAAATCTGTTGTTAGAGCATGAAAATCTGCCCTACAGATTTGTGTGTGGAAATGCAAAAAACAGCAAGTTCAGAGATCAAAATTATGAATGATAATTGCAGTGCCTTGAATTCTATGGGTTATGGAGTTAGAAAATTGATTAAAATGGAATGATTCCTGATGTTAACCAATTCATTGATTGAAGCAAAGCAAGAGACATGATGAACAAGTGCGATATAGCAGCCAAATAGATGTTACCTTTATTTTTAAAGTTGCAAGTACAAAGTTTGGGGAATATTAGCTTCAACTACAAGATCTTCAAGGGGTATCAAATCACTTCTGAAGCACCTTCTCACACTTTTGTTCAAGGACGAATTCATATGAACAAAGTGAGAGCAACCTTTACTTGTCATTGAAAACTATGAACTCTCACTTTCACTCCAACTGGAAAGAGGGGTGTGACAACAAGATAACTGAAGAGAACAATAGTCAATAATAAGGTCCAACCTCTCTCCTCACTGCTCCTTTTTCCTTTATAGAATAAGCATAGAGGTTTTCAAAAATATCATAGCTTTCAATAGGAGAATAAAGTTTGTTATCGCAGGATTTGTACTTGTGCAAAGCCCACCACAAGTCCCCCAAATCTTGCGTAACTATGGCAGATCCTACCTCTGTCACCTTAGTAAGAACTTCCCTCGTTTTAGTGATGGAGGAGGTCCACCACAAGGAAGGCTTTCCCGGTGATCTCCAGGGATCACAGTAGCAAGTATAGTAGCTAAGCCTACCGCCCCCTCTCTTGATCACTGAATAAACGTCTAGGTCAAAGATAGGTAAGAGGCGAAAGGTTGTTTGTGTACCTTCCTGGAACCATAACAATTTATAGCATATATGTAATGATTTCCAAGTTCAAACATGCAATTAGCACTTCTTTAAGACACTAGACAAGACGAGTTGCAATGGCTGGTACATATTTGCAACAGTAAGCAGTGTTATAACAACAGTAAATAATTTGTAGCAGCAGCAACTTTTAGAGCTCAAAAATGGAACAATTGAGCATGGAAATTTAGCATAAACCCACTAGAATATTATCCAATTGTTAGATGCAATTTTTGAATATGTTAAGCCACCTTTATGAGAGTGTATGCAGCAAATTAAAGTGTTATCAGATGGCTGTAGCAAACTTTTGTAACAGCAGCAAATTATCCAATGAGTTTACCAATGTTAGTGATGTTAGTGGAATACTTGAAAGAGTTGAAAGAAAGAGTTTGTTGATCAATTCACCAAGAGAATAGATTTTTAGATCAGTGCCTTTATTGGGTTATGGAGTCTTATAACAACAAATGCAACCAAGCTTGAATGATGGCCTACTTGAAACCAAGAGTTAGGATTCAAATCCTAAGGTGCTAGCACAATTAGGGCCTTAGATTTTGAATTTTGAGAAGGACTTCTAGGGTGCAAGCACATTTGGGCCCTAGAAACCTTTTCTCCTTTCTTGTAGCTTGAACTAGGTCAAGATCAAAGTCTAGGGCTAAAATCCTAAAGTGCTAGCACTTTAGGAGTTAAACTCTAACAAGGATTCTTTCACAAATTTTGGACAAAAATCACCTTGTGAGAGGAAGAAGCACTTATGTTCCTATCTTAGGGTTTCACCAGGCAAGATGTCTAGCATAAAGTAACAAATTTACCGTGAAACATTAATAGCACAAGAATAAATTGCAGAAAATTTACTTACTTCATGGAAACCAAGAGATAAAACCCTGATTGCAGAAATTTCCATCGAAAATCAGCAAAAACCATCCACAATTGACATTCCAAGCATAGCACATGAGTTGAGAAGAGCTAGTAACCCTTAGAGGGTGAAAATTTCAGAAGTACTCTCACAAATAGTGAGAAAAGATGATGATAAAATGAAATGTGAGGGTGGCCATGTTTATATGAGGTCACCCTAATACAGTTTGTCCACATAATTTGTCAACAACATGAAATAAGTGGGGTTGACCCCTTAATTTGCCTCTAACAATATGCCAAAAAACAAAAATACAAAATAAAACCCTAAAAAATGTGACATGATGTGCTAGAAGGGTGATGTCATGCCTCCAAAGGCAATCGTTCGGCCTCCCAAGGCCAAGTGGCATGCTTCAAGTGTGAATGAGTGTGAAGTGAGGTGTCTCCTCACCCAAAGCCATGCCAACCATCTTCGGTACCTATCCACCCATCAAAACCCTAGTCAATAAGATGATGTCAAGGGGTAGGAGGTTGATGTCAAGGGCCTCCAAAGGCCATGTCCAAGGCTGGGAGGTGTGCAATCACATCTCCAAGTGATGTCCAAACACCTTATATTGCAACGTCCTGTATTCTCTGTCATTTTTTGGAGATTGCAATGTGTCACCCCTGCTAAAAATAGACACAGCCAAAAATAGACATGCCCGAAAAAACAGTTTCCCCAAAATTTCGGAAATACCACAAATGTGTCTAGGACCACTAAGAGACCACTGCCAAAAATAACATGTCTAAAAATAGACACTGCTAAATATAGAAAGTCCTCGAAAGTCAATGTTTAGATACTCATCAGACTCGATTTTTTGTAAGGAATCTGGAAATGCAATCATAATCATAATCTAACCTCTCGATCTTTGCTTGCTAAAAATAGAAAGTAATCAGATGACATCTCGAAAAGGGTTCACTGGCCTCAGAATGCGACCAGGAACAAGATTGTGTATGCTCGGAAATGTCATGCGAATCTCCAGTCACTGTCTCCTAAAAAATGTCATGCAACAATATCTCTCTCTCTGAACCATGAAGAACTGAGTTGACTCTGTCACTAAAGCAAAATCACTACATAAGCAATCTCTGTACCTGCCCCCAACGGGAAACAACCTCATGCTGATCAAATGTTGTCTCTGAAGAAAAGTCTGAATGCCAGTAGATGAAAATAATAGTGGCTCCTAACCCCAGGATTTCCAAGTGAGTAAATCCAAGGGTTAACAAGTCCATAAGTCACAATGATCAAGACATGTAAGCCGCATCTAATAATGGAACCACCCAAACATGTGCATCAAACCCCCCTTTTCAAACTAAACAAATGCTCAAAGATCTAATGCAATTTGTCAAATATAGGTGTGGTAGGGGTGTCAAGGGATCCTATTGGGTCAGTCAATCCCCAAGTCAAAGGTGTTTCCCAAGGGAAACCTATCTAAGTCATGTGTGAGTATGAGGTGGAGTAGTGTAAGACTTCTAGGTATGGGGTATCATGACATACAAGGGCTCGTATTGTCTCATTTATGGGTGCTTTTGTTGAGGGCTAGCCACATCCTTTTCCTCTTTTTGTTTTTAAAGCATATTTTTCCAAGCCCTTTATTAGCCATTTATTTTGCACGTGTTTCTAAGTTGGAGACAATAAGGGGCACTAAAAGGAAATGCATAGCCCACATATGCTCTACCTTGGTTTGCATGCTTTTCCAGGTTTAAGACAATAAGGGGCACTAAAAAGGAAATGCATAGCTCACAAATGCTCTACCTTGGAAAGTATGATTAATTAATTAGTTATTTATTTATGACTCCCTCACTTTTCTTAGAGAGGCGTTTCATTGCTCTAGGGATCCCAGGGCGAGCTTTTGTTGCATGATGTTTTTGCTAGGGCACCTCTGAGCCTAATGGCCCCTTCTTCCCATGAAATGAGGTACATGCCCTTCTTGGGTCAATAAGCCCGAAAACCCAAAAGATGAGGAGACAAAATGGAAGAAGTATGGAAAGTGATAAGTATGATCGGGAATGGTATGATGACTCTTCAAGGAACGCCCTAGTAGCACCCCCATTCCCGAGGGTGACCAACTTACTAGGACGTAATGATACCCACCAAGGTTAAATAAGGCAAAGGGTATAATTTCCAAGAAAATGTTCTGTAATCAAGAAAGGATTCTTTGCAACATATTCAAATGCTTCAATTATTAAAGTGACACTTACCATGAAACTTGACTTATTTTCTCATGAAGCAAGACTTGTTGTCCTCTGGGGCCAGGCTGATGTGATGGATGCTGCTCTTCTGCTAGTGATGACTGACGGTGCAAGTCAAGATAGGAGGGGCCCTGCGGGGCTCTACTAGTCAATTTGGCTCTCGCCACTTGTTAGCACAAATTTTTACCCTCCAATCTGAGCTGATATATGTGTTAAGACAATGGTAAAAACTATTAAAATTAGCAGCATCAGGAGTCATTCTCCAATGAGAGGCCTTAAGTGGCCACCCTGAGGCTAGCCAAGGAGATTTGGAGAATCAACCAGTCTTGTGAGTCATGGAAAGAGTCAAGGTGAACGTACAAACCTTGTGAGCCAGATAATAGTCAGGACGAAGGAGATGTTGGGATAAATCTTGTGAGCCTAGTGCAAAAGTCAAAGTAAATGTACAAACCTTGTGAGCCTAGTGCAAAAGTCAAGATGAAGAAATAAACCTTGTGAGCCAAGTGCAAAAGTCAAGGGAGTTTAGCAAGAGTTTGGACGAACATACAAGTCTTGTGAGCTAGACTGGTATGTGGGACGACCTTTTTGGTCTTTGCTGTGATCCTCTAAGAGCTGGCCACCCTTAAGAGACACTTTAGCAAGTGAAAGGATCAAATGACCACATGGGTGTAAAAGATCTTCCTCTTATTAATGTAATAAAGTAGTTATGAGCAGGCGAGGACCATGTAAGATGAGAGAAGGATAAGATGTGCTTGCTAATGTTGTAATTAGTCTAAATGACTAAGGTTAAATGTGTAATGAAGAATTAAAAGGCTAAAAGCCTAAGTTGTAATGTTATAATGTTATATTATGTCAATGAGCAATTAGAAGAAGGGGGTCGAACTCCATGACTAGGAAGATGAACTTAAGTCTTCCATGGGGGTTCTAGAAAGACAAACTTGACCCAAGAAGATAAGGTTGACTTAACCCAACAAGAGAATAGAAGGCTTCTAGAAGATTGACTTAGCCCAAGATGGGAATCTTCTAGAAGAATGACTTAACTCAACATTGAAATAGATCTGAACACATGCAAAAACTTAGAAAAGGGCAAGAAGGCTAATTCACAACACATAGAAAAACCTAGCTGCCTTCTCAAGCACGCAACAAGGGTTTCAGGAGGTCTTTGGGTTTGATCTAGGGCTCAATAGAAAGCTCTTTCTCTCTACTATCATTCTACATTGAACGATATTCAGTCAACAAAGAGATCTAGAAAAAAAAAAAAGAAGGATTCGGCCCAGCCTGCTTTAAGGAACTAGTGTAGAAGTTTGGAGGTTTCAATCTGTTTTTGGAAGCATTTTTGGAAGGGCGTTAAGTGTCTAGTTATTCATCAGATCTACAAGTTATTATCACATCTTCAAGTTATTCTTCAGATCTACTAGCAACAGAAGCAAAAGGTCTCTAGCTGTCCTCTCTCTCTTGTGAATTTTGTATTGTACCTGCAAGCTTATTCATTAATAAAGAGGAAGATTTTTTGCTGGGGTTTTCTTTCTCATTGGGTTTCCCCAGGGTAAATCTTTGTGTCCTTGTATGATCTTTATTTTTTACCTTGCTCTTATTCAGTTTATTCAGTTGTGTGGATTGAAATTTCTAAAGTGTTGAAAAAGAAGCTAAAAGTTCTGTTATCGCGCAATCTATACTTGCCCAAAGCCTAAAGGCAAGTAGGCTTAGATTGACGTAACACATAGGTAACCCTATCATTGTCACCCCGATAGGGTACCTCTTTCTCTTTAGGAGGAGGAAAACCTCACTCCAAGGGAGATGTCCGAGGACCTAGTTGGTTGACGAAGGACAAAAAGACACGGTGAAAACCCACCCCTCTCTCTAGGTCACTCAACATAAGAAGTCACTTGGGTAAAGTTTAAAAGGACAAGGGAAAGTAAATGTGTGTTTGTACCTGCCCTTTACCAATGAAACATCAAATGTTAGTAGCAACAATTATAATCAATGATTTCTTAAACAAATTATGTGCTGCCAGAACAAGTTATTATACAATAAAGATGAGATTACCGTAGCAACAATGTATCTTGAAAATTGCAAGTTATGATGACAAGGAAAATATACAAGGGTCTTGCAAACTTGATAATGCTTTGTCACTCACAATTTTCAAGATAAATACAAGTCAATAAATGCCTAAAAAAAGGGGCTGTCAAAGTGTTTATGACAAACAGCAATTTAATAGCTATGACAGCAACAAACCACTTCAGAAAAAAAGTCCTTTTCTAAGGCAATAACACACTTTTAACACTTAATGAAAGTAATTTGCCTAGCACAAGTTTCTGGGCAGTTTTGTTGTTAGCATGGGCTGATAAGGGCTGCAAAATGCGACTGTAGCAACAGTTACAACAGCAGCAAGGTTATTTATAACACCTTAAAAAACGCACCTTTAGAATAGTAGCAAAGGTAGTTTAAAGCCTGTAGTTAATGGGCTTGATAAGGCTGCTAAAAAGAGGTTGTAACAGTGTTAGCTGCAGCAGACTTAGTGGTTAGTAATTTATACTAAGTTAGTAAATTAGTAGAGTATTAAGTGGAAGAATTTGAGTTGAGGTTGGTAGTTTTGTCAAGTAGTCAGAGAAGAGGACTAGTGCCTTTCAAGGGTAAATGGAGTCAAGGAGGGCCTTCTTCCAAGGCTGCAAATTAATGATGATACACAGAAGTCTAAGAGGGAAAAAGTCTAGGAGGAGTAGTAATTTAAGTCCTCCTAGATTTTGACCTCAAGAGACAAAGTGCTAGGGTGTATGCACTTCTAGGCCCTAGTGCCTTGCTCTCCTTATCCTTTTTATGGAGTAGAACTTATGCAACAATAACTAAATGTAAGCCCTTAGAGTGCTAGCGATTTAGGGCTCTAGGGTTTCACTAGTTACTAGATCAGTTTAGTGAAAAGCTTGGCAAATAAAAAGTAAGAAAGTAGCAACTTAAGTTTCTTACTTCAAGCATTAAATACACCATGCAATTTCATAATCTTGTATGAGCAAATAAAACCATACAATAAACCATTCAATTGATGACAAAATGCAGATTTCACTTACTTGCACCAAGAATAATCATGAGTATACCATGCAAGATCACCATAAAACTTCAAAAATTGATCCAAGTTGCAAAAATGAGCCTTAAACAAGAGTGGCACCTCACAATTTCAGCCAATAACCCTAATAGGGCGCAAATTTCAGACCTCTTGTCTCCAATGACAAGTTGTGATGTAAAAATGAGAGATGTTTATTTATACAACATTATGGCCTTTGATTCACTTTTAGGTTAAAATCAAGGCCGACCTAGCCAGTTTACAACAAAAATTTAATTTTAACATAATTAAAATAAATTTTCATTCGGAAACTCCTCCAAGGGTGATATCATGCTCCTCTAGGGTGACGTTGAGCCCCATATGTGTAACGTTGAGCAGGAAAAGTGGAACACTTGCCCCCCAAAGGCCTAAAATGATGCCCACACGTGCCACCAAGCTCATAAATGCCTCCAAAGATGAAACCCTAGCTCGGGGTGACGTCTAGGGCTATTATGGTGACGTCTAGGGCCCTCAAGGGCTAACTTCCATGTGGGAAGAGAAAGATCCCCTGGGTCTAGGTCTGCCAGGGTGCCTCCAAAGGCAACGTTCTTCTTTCTTCCGGTGCAAGTTTTCAATCTCTTCTTACCATTGGCTGGGGTTTCAACATCCATCTGTGGGCTTTAAGCTCCCATGAAGGTTTGAGCTAATCATTCCCTCATGTGTACTTGTCCACCGGGCAAGGTCCTGCAACAACAAGTACGCCCTCTAGGGGTTCATAAGTCACAAGGATCATAGCATGTAAGTCACATGCAATAATTAAATTACCCAAACATGTGCATCAAACCCCCCTTTACCCAGACAAATGCTCAAAGATGTTATGCAATTTGACAAGCTAGGTTTGGAGAAGGTCTCAGGGTGTCCTATTGGGATAACCTCTCTTAAGTTTGGGGGTGTTTCCCTGGTGGGATCTAGTCCAAGTCATGTAAATATATGAGGTGGCATGGGGTAAATATTTGGGCATTGGGTGTGTTGCCGCCTTATACACACCTGGGAGACGTGGAAGAAATCTTCAATCCACTCGGTGTGTCCTTGGGGGCAAGTGAGAGTTAAGGTGCTGTCACCTAATCCTCAACTCCTCCGTCTAGGCCCACTCCTAGTGAAGCCAAGGGGGGTAGTCCCTAACAAAAATACTAAGGCTTTTAAGCTAAGTACAAAAAATGAAATCTAGGAGTTTATTATTTTTTTAAACCATCAACCATAAACTGAATAAAACATGAAATAAACATTCACCATGATATATAATTAAATGAGCATATACTTGCATCAAAAGGATACTGAGAAACAATTGTTAGGTGCAAGTTTCATTTAAATTAAATATATAACCAATCTTGAAATGAAGCCTGTGGCTTTGTTGAGTGTGAAAATTGAGACCAGTGCCTTAAAGAGAATCGTGGACAATGTAGTTCGAGTGTTTTATTAGGATGAATTAATGTTCAGTTAATGAAATGGTTTGGGCCTCCTTGGAGGTTAACTCTTTGCTTGGAAACTTGCGGAGAGCTTTACCGAAACCCAATGGTCTCATCAGTAAAACTCACTCAAAGTGCTGGATGTCCAAAACGGGTGGGAAGCCAGGTCCCGAGAGGGCCCGCCTTACTTATCAGGTCACTTCAAGGCGTTTTCCTGCACATTAAGTTAACTACTTTGGGGGTTGTCCTAATTAAACTATCAACCACTGACCAACACAGCGTGTATGAACTTACTCCCAGCAGATCGAGACAAGCTTGCAACTGGAAGGGTCAGGAACCGCACTGTGAGCTGAGGGGAATTTGTTTATTTTATGACAAGAAAGTAAATGTGAGACTAATTACTAGATCCACACTGACCAAGCCCCTCTCGAGGTCGCTGAGGGGATGGTTTATTTTTATGACAAGAAAGTAAATGTGAGACTAATTACTAGATCCGCACTGACCAGGCCCCTTTCGAGGTTGTTGAGGGGATGGTTTATTTGCCAAATTGAAATTGCGGAAATGAAGCTAATCTAGCAATTAGTGTTCTACTTGCAAAAATGAAAATTTGATTTAAACTAATTAATTGTGCTTTGTGATGGAATAACGATAACTTCAGCTTACTTCACTTATGCAAAATCAAATCTAAGCTAAAACTTTGCAAAAATGACACCACCACCGAAAACACCGCTCCCCCAGGGGGAATGAAGAGCGGGAGCTTGTAGCCCCACTGATTTTATTATGATCTTTACACAATTCTTATGGAAGTGACTTGTGACCATTCATTAGGGGGGTCACAAGTCTTTACAATGCTTTACAAGGAGTTATCAAGTAAAATAGGTGCTCCCGGGGTCCCGGATGCTCCTAATCCGCCCAAAACGGACAAAGTTTCCTCCTATCTGGTCGTCAACCTGCATAAAACAACGAACAAAGGATGATAAAAGATGCCCAAAAACACTTTGGAAGTGTCTTGGGTTATGAGTAAAATCCACAAATTTTTCTAAGTTAAAATTCTACAAAATTTCGGCAAAAGGAACTAAGGAACTCAAGCTAGAAAGCTAGTTTCCTTAGGATCTTTTATGGCTGTTCTAAAACAGAAATATAAAAGCACTATAATTGCCAAATATGAACCTAAAAGATCTTTAAAAGCAAATCAATTTTAAGCCTTTATATTTAGAAGTAAATTGCTTGCAAAAATTGACTTTTCTTGAACTAGATTTAGTTTAAGATAACAAATTGAAACATGAACTCTAGATCTGATCCTTTGAACCAACTTACTACTTAGATAAGAAAGATTTGAAATCTAAAATGTATCTAAGATAAAGTAAGCAACTAGTAACCCAAAAGATTTTAAATTTCTTTGAGAAAGAGTGAGGTGAGAAAATTGTAGCCTTGGAACCCTTGGGCAATGGAGTCTTTAGATGAGCTAAGGAGGGATTGAGTCTTTAGATCTTTGAAGTTGTGGGGAAACAAGCAAGCTTCATCACCACTCCAAGTTATGAGAACCTGTAAGCCTTAAAATCTTTGCAAATAAACTTGTTAACAAAATGGTGTCACCTACATAAGAAACTTGAAGAGTATGTTAGTTAACCAAAACATACATACATATCAAAATCTTTAAATATAAATGAACAATAGGACTAATAGCAAGCTAGATAAATCCTATCCTTCAAGATGATATCATCCCTTCAAAAGCCAAGAAAACAAATCCAAAGAAAAATTTAGACCAATACCACCTCATAGATTAAGCATAGATTGACATCAAGTGTCCACACACATGCATAGCACACCTTCTTGACCTCCAAAGTCTTTTTATTCACATATGAAAAGTATTACAATGATAAGCCTCTCACCCAAGCTCCAACTAGCAAGTAATGGGAGAGAGCTCATATATTTATACAACAAAGGGTGAAGTTCCCAATGAGGAGGGTGCATGGCATGATTGAGGAGGGCACACCATGTGGTAAGAGGAGGGCTGCCAAGTGTGGGATGAGGGCTGCCACCTCTCCCACACTCAATACAAGTGTCAAACCAAAGTCAAGAGGAGGGAGGGCGCGCCACCTCTTAAGAGTGTGGGCTGCCACCTCAAGGGTGCGCCACCTCTCCAAGGGGGCACACTTCCCAATAGACATGTGCAAAAAACTCTCCAACTCAATCTTCAATCAACTTGGGTTTGTCTCTTTGACCTTTAGCTTGACTTTGTGCCTTTATTGTGTCTTCAATCTTGTCCCCACATGTCTCTTTATTTTTGCCTTTGCTGATTTTTATTGAATTAAAATGACTTTTTTGGGTTTTTGAGAGTAAAATCAATTTTAAGTGATTAAAATCACTAATTTTACTCAAAAAAGTGGGTACTTAGGTAACATGGGTGCTCTAGGTCAAAAAATGAGCATCCCTATGGCCTATTTGGTGCCCAAATACCACTTTTTTAATATATCTTTATTTTTTAATTAAAAATTGCCGAATTCTAGCAATTTTTTAATTAATTAAAAAAATTAAAAAATCCTAGGGGGAATTAATACATTTCCATAAGACTCTAGGAGGATGTTTAGCATGGTAATATACATTAGAGACTAGGCTTAGATCCATGCTCAAGTTTAACCATGAGCATATACTCCAGCTCTGGAGGGATTGAGTGAAAAAACTCAAACTATAAATCGCCTGAAAACGGAAAAATATAATTAGTAAGTGAAAAAACACTCCAGAGTATAACTCACGCTTAGGACTTAAGGTGGCTAAGACCTTTTACAAGTTCATCATACAAACACCTCTTATTACAATTTTTTATGGAAAA
>ML779118.1:755435-777169 GCA_009831015.1 Picea engelmannii | reverse complement strand
GCCATCATTGACTTCGTCAATAATAGCATTTATTAATTGCTCATGTATTAGAGATAGTCATTGGTTTTATGAAGTGCTAATCTACTGCAAGTACACTCTAGTTTTCTTTGTCTTTGTCTCGCAAGCAGGTACATTAGCAGTGGTGACTATCTTCTATCGGGCATCAATCTGTGGAAGGGTTTCCCGTTGATTTGGTCTTTATCCATTTCCCTTCATTTATCCAGATTGACTTGGGGACGTCTCCCTTGGACTTGCCCTCCTAAATAGAAAGAGCCCCCCCATCGAGGTGACAGTGGGTGGGGAAGCTCCTGTTACGCCGGTTTCAAAGCTCTTGGCCCTTTCCTACAAACCGTGCGATAACAGGACCTATGGGCCTCGAGACGTGATCTTCTTAGTTATCCCTAGGCTAGGGGATAACAAGTTCATCATCTACATATAAATCAAGATCAAAATTTAACATGGTGTCAGAGCTTTGGGTGTAAGGAGCTTGTTGTTGCAACATTTGAGCCGACACAGATCCAGGAGAAGAGCTTGATCTAGTCCATCATAAATCAGATCCATAAAATGGCATCCTCTTCTATCTCAGTCAGGGTCGAGGGTAGACTAGAGGGATCTTCAAACTTAATGTTTGGAAGCTCAGGGTCATGAATATTTTACAGGAACACGAATTGGATCAATATGTGACTTCTGTGGTAGAGGAGCCAACTTCTAATGCAGGAAGAGCAACCTTCAGAAGGAATCATGCCAAGGCAAAGCGTATTATCTTTGACTCAGTCAAAGACAATATTATGCCTGTAATGACCTCCCTCATGACATCCAAGGATTGTATGGACACTCTGATAAATCTTTATGAGAAGAAGGCTCCTAGCCAAAAGAGGACCCTAAATCACAAACTTAAATATCTGAAGATGGAGAAGTGAGAATCAGTTGCCTCTTTCTGTTCAAGGACAACATAAATTCGAGATTAGTTATTGGTTACATGTGTTACAGTGGATGATGATGTTCTGGTGCAGGCTATTTTTGATGGACTCCCTTCATCTTGGGAAACCTTTCTGTCCAACGTAAGTGGTAGGGAGATCCAACCTACCTTTGAGAGGTTGTGGCATGATTGTCTGCAGGAAGAAAGTTGCATGACTACCAAGAATGAGCCTCCCAAGGAAGAGAACACTGCATTGGCCGCCAAATTCAAGGGAAGAAGAAAATCTATCTTCCAGAAGAATTTCCAGAAAAAAGAAAATACCAAGGGAGCATTTAAAGGTAAGGGATTTGATATTTCTAAAGTAAAGTGTTATAATTGCAACAAAATGGGACATTTCGCAAAGGATTGTTGGTCCAAGAAGAAAAGGAGTCATAAGAAAGGGAAGCATCATGCTTCCACTACTGAAGATGAAGAATCAAAGAAGAGACAGAAGGGGTCTCCTAGTGAAAAGGAGAAGAAGAAAGAATATTTCCTGGTATCAACATTGTCTAGTACAGTGATTACAAGACCTAACACCTGGCTAGTTGACAATGGAGCATCAAAACATATGAAAGGTTATAAGAACATCCTCTCTAACTTTAGGAAGAGGACTTTCTCAGATCAAGTGGAACTTAGGGATGACAAAAGATACAAGATTGAAGGAGTGGGTTCCATCTCCTTCTAGCCAGAATCTGGATCTATACTTCATATTGATGAAGTCCTATATGTGCCTGGGTTGAGGAAAAATCTTTTATCAGTTGCAACTTTTGAGGACAAGGGTTATTGGGTAACCCTTATGGAGAGAAACGCTCTACTATGGGCTAAGGGTAGCCAATTGAATTCATCCGAGCCTATTGAGGTTCGAAGAGGCACTTACTCATGAAACATCCAGCTCCAACGAGTTATGGCATAAGAGGTTCGGCCACTTGCACTACAAAACGCTTCCAAATCTTCAAACAATGGTAAGTGGTATGCCTTTATTTCTGCTAATAAAGATGAAGTTTGCAAAGGTTGTTTATTTGGGAAAAATACAAAAAGGTCCTTTTCTAGCAGTGATGGTAGAGCCCAAGGTATACTAAATCTTGTGCATTATGATGTTTGTGGACCCATGCCATCTCCTTCTCTTAGCGGTTTTCTGTATTATGTGATCTTCATTGATGATTATTCTAGAAAATGTTGGATTTACTTCCTTAAAGATAAAAATGAAACTTTTGAGAAGTTTTAAGGAATTTAAGGCATTCATAGAAAACCAAACAGGAAAACAAATCAAGGTTCTAAGAATTGACAATGGGAGAGAATTTGAATGACACCAATTTGAAGATTTCTATAAGGAAACAGGAATCGAAAGGCAGTTGACAGTGCCGTATAATCCTCAACAAAATGGTGTTGCTGAGAGAAAGAATAGGACTATCTGTGAAGCAACGAAAGATATGATGTTTGACCAAGACTTACCCAACTCCCTTTGGGTAGAAGCTACATCTACTGCGGTATATGTGCAGAATAGGTGTCCTCATACAATCCTAAAGGATAAAATGCCTGAAGAAGTATTTACAGGGATAAAACCAGAAGTAGGGCACCTTGGGATTTTCGGTTGCCCAATTTACATTCACGTTCCTAAGGAAAAGAAAACTAAAATGGAACCCTCAGGAAAGAAAGGGACCTTTGTAGGATATAGTGAAAGTTCTAAAGCTTACAGGATCTATATTCCAGGACAAAGACATATAGAAGTAAGCCGAGATGTTACCTTCCATATAGAAGCAACCTTTAGGAAGACTAGAGAATTTCAACAAGAAACCGAAATTGAACATCCAACTTCTCCTTCATCTGAGAATTTTGATTCAGACAGTCAGAGGGAGGAATTTCATGAAGGTCCAAGTGATGAGCCTTTAGAGCCTGTTGAGACTTTGGAAAGGTCTCTTGAAGAACCGCCTGCCAAGAGAAAACCAACCTGGTTCAAAGAAACAATGCACGAAGTTGAAAAGATTGCAACCCCTAAAGGGACTTGTTATCGCGTAGTTTGTACTTGGAAGTAAAGTCTAGGTGAAAGAAAAGGCAAACTGGCAAAATTGGAGACTATGCTACCACTGTCACCTCGATAGGATAGCTCTTTCTGTTTAGGGTGGTAGGCCTAGGGGAGATGTCCCCGGTGATCTGGGGTTTTGAGAAGGCAAAGGATTAAAGGATTATAGCTGAGTAGAGTTTCCCCCCTCACAAGTCACCACTGATCAGAAGGTCCGGCTAAACAACCAATAAAGATGAAGATAAAGATAACCAGAAGTGTCCCTGCACAGAACAAAACAACAAGAAAACTATATATGTGCAAGATCACTTGCTGGTTAGTACTTCATAAGGACTTTTTGATACAAAGCAATTGATAGACAATATTTGTGAAGCAAATCAATGATGTACAATAACAATGATTACAATATATTACTTCACAATAAATGCTATAGAAGTTTCACAATGAGCAATAACGATTTATCATCAGTGTCAAATACCAACATTCATTAGAAGCAACGACTAGCCAATCTTTCAATTTGCTCAAATAAAGGATTAAATGCTACAAAGTATAAGTATAGCTCAAATGGATAACAACAACATTAGGGTTAGTAAGTTAATCTAGGCTAGGGTTAGATGATGTTAATGATTGTTCAAGAGTATTTGGAAGTTGTGATCAAAAGCACTCAGGTACAAGGTCTTAGATCAGTGCGTTATTAGGGAAAATGGAGTCAAACTAGCTGCAAAAGTTGAAGGATGAAATGATAATGGTTGGGAAAGACAAGAGAGATATGATGGTTGAAGTGTTGCTAAGGCAAGGCTTCAACCTATCAACCCTAGGGGAAGACAACTCACTAAGGTGTAGTAAACCTAGGCCTTAGTGCGTCTTCCTCCTTCTTTAGCTCAAAGGGCAAAGTAAAAACGGCTAGCTTGAAGAGTGAGTGGTAGAGTGTTGCTATGGCAAGGCTCTAACATTTATCTTCAACAAGTAAAATGGCTCTTAGCATAACTTAGTAGGGACTTGAAACAAGGACACCAACATGTGCTTATTCCCTAGGGTTTAATCCAACAAATTTCATTAAAATGCAAGTAAAAGATACCATAACCATTCAAATAAGAGAAGGATTGCAGAAATTCACTTACATTCATCAAGCCAAACCCTAGTTGTAAACCTTCCACCAAGAAAATGCAGAAAATAGCCAAGAAAAGCCTCCTTAAACAAGTGCGCATCAATAATTTCAGCCAAAAAGCCTAAAGAAGGTGCAAATTTCAGACCTCACACAAGTGTGAGTGAAAGATGATGATAATAAGAGAGTTTTAGCTCTCTATTTATACAATAGCAATGACCTTAATTAAAATTTAGGTCACCAAAAGACCGACAAGGCCAAAATACAAAATAATACTGTTTTACATTAAAATGTCATAATGAAACCCTAATCAAGCAAATAATGAGGACGTCATGCCCTTTTAGGGGGACGTTAGCCCTTTCTAGGGCAAATGTGGCCTCCTGGAGCAAAACGTTAGCCCTCTTTGGGCCTCTAGAAGCTGCCACACGTGCCAAACATGCCATAACTGCCTCCCAAAACTCCCATATCGCTGCATGATGTCATAAGAGGTCCTGGGTGACATCATGGGCCTTACAAGGCCAACGTCCTAGTGGAAAAGGCACAACCCCCCTGGGTACAGGTCTGCTCAGCTGCCTCTGGTGGAACGTCCTCCTCTTCCTTGGTGCAAACCTTCTGTCCTGTCTCTTCCCCCTACTGGGGTCTCAGCCCCATGGAGGTCTGAACTAATCATCTCCCCATGTGTACTTGTTCGATATGGTACCTGTCCGTTGGGTATGATCGTGCACATCAACACATATGTCCTCCATGGGCTCATAAGTCACAGGGATCATAGCAATGTCAATCACATCTAATCATCAATTTTATTAAACATGTGCATAAACCCCTTTTACTCAGTCAAATGCTCAAAGACATTTTACAATTCTGCAAGCCAAGTTTGGAGGAAGTGACAGGGCATCCTATTGGGCTAGTGTTCATTGGATGTGGGATGTTTCCGGGAGAAATCAAATCCAAGCCATGTAAGTGGATGAGGTGGATACGGGATGTCCTGACAAGGGGTTCAGTGATAGCAGGGAAATGCATGGCTTACCTGTCGGTGCGTTTGTAGAAGGTGAGCTACACCTATCCTGGATGCAAATGTTTCCAAGCCCATTCATGCCTTTTATCTTTATTCTTTATCGTTTTTTCTTTCAAGAAGCTAATCAGGGGACACTGCCCTGGCATGATGACCAGTGGTGGCAATGTTACCCACAAGCACTTTCACGGAAATGAGAAGGCTGGATTGTGATGAGACCCCCTTTCTCTTGGCTATGCCACCAAGATCCACTACCCTGGCGTGGTAACCAGCTGCTAGTAGTGTCATACCGCTAGATGCCCATGGACCTAATAGGCTGGCTTGTGATGAGACCCCCCATCCTCTGACTAGGTCTTGTTTTATTATTTTTTATGGGTCCCTCTGTTTATTGCTGAGAAGCCTTTTACTGTTTTCTCGGGGATCCTTGGGTGAAGCATCTCGAGGTTTTATTTTTAGGCTTTTATCTTTTGCCAACTGCTTTTATCCTCTAGGCCTTTAGCCCCTTCTTCCCACAAGGTAAGGTGCAACCCTTAAATAATTGGCCAACCCAATGCTCTGACCAGTGTAAAGGGACGGATGATCGGGAGTAAGATGGAAAGTGATAAGTATGATGGGAGCGGATGATGACTTTTCATGAATCCCCCAGTGGCAACTCAAAACCTATGGGCATAGGCTTACTAGGGCATCCTGCCATTCCCCCCAGACATGGTCAAGTGGATAAGTATAAGATCCAAGCACCCGTTAGAAACAAAAAGAACTAAATGCACATATTCAAAGGTTTTGAGGATTAGAGTGACACATATCATGATACCCAGACTCCTTACCTCATGGAGCAAGATCCATCTCTGCTACAAGACCAGGCCGAGGTGATGGATGCTGCTGCTGCTGACAAGGTGGAGACGCTGAAGATGGGCCCTCCAGGGCCATGCTCAAGTCGATTTGGCTCTCGGTACTCCATGTCTAGGACCTGTGGGCCTCGAGACATAATCTCCTTAGTTGTCCCTTAAGTGGGGGATAACATGACCTTCAAGGAAAGCAAAATGCCACAAAGGTTTGGTGGCTATGTTGCTCTGGTAAGAAACATTAGTGATTCTCAGCCTACCTTATTTGAAGAAGCTGACAAGTTACAAGTATGGAAAGATGCTATGCTTGAAGAATACAGGTCTATCTTGAAAAACAATGTTTGGGAAATTATACCCAGACCAAAGAATAAATCAATAGTCTCCTCCAAATGGATTTACAAGATAAAAGATGCAGTTGATGGAAGTATTGAAAAATATAAGGCCAGATTTGTTGCTAGAGGTTTTTCACAGAGAGAAGGTATAGGCTATGATGAGATGTCTGTCCTCGTAGCCAGGTATACTTCCATTCGTACTGTCATTTCTTTGGCTTCTGTACTTGGTTGGAGATTACATCAGATGGATGTAAAGACAATGTTTCTAAATGGTAAAATAGAACAGGAAGTCTTCGTGGAACAACCTGAAGGGTTTGTAATGCATAGCAGGGACTCATGTATGTAAACTAAGAAAAGTGTTGTATGGCCTTAAACAAGCTCCTAGGGTATGGCATGAAAGAATTGATGGCTTTCTAAAGGGCTTGGGTTTTCAGAAAAGTGATGCTGATGCTAATCTATACTTTAAACTTGACAGGAACCAACCCATTATGCTTGTCCTTTGTGTGGATGACCTCTTCCTTATAGGAGGTGAAGGTTTTATAGCCTGATGCAAGAGGGAACTCATTTCAGAGTCTTATAGCCTCCACAATGATTGAGGAAGACCACAAACCCTCTCCTTCCTTCTCCAACATCAAACAAGTGAAATGAGAAAAAGAAAAAGGCAAAACCGTGTTTATCCCCGCGGGCTGGGCGCTTCCCACGATTTTTAGGGTTGACTCGCGACATTTAAGAAAGTAGGGGCCAATTTTTCAGAAAGCAAGAAAACTTGCGATTTTTTGGTGACTTTTTCAACAGTGACAATAACAATTAATGTTTTGCAACAACAACAATAAATAGTACTYAGAAATGTAGCAAATTAGCATGAAAATTAAACCTTCAACATGTACAATACTCTCCAATTGCTAGAGGAAATTTCTGAGTAGTTTAAGCCACTTTTCAAAGTGTGTATGCAGCAAATTAAAGTAATTTTCAGTGGCTGTAGCAAGTGTTTGTAACAGCAGCAACAAATAACATTCGTTTGCTAGGATTAGGGTTAGAGAAGTTAGTAAGATAGTTGAGAGAGAAGTTATATCAATTTTAAATACTATCACCGCAAGAACAACTCTAGACTAGTGCCGTTGTCCTCTAGGGCTTATGGAGTCAAACATGCACAACCTTGAAGATTGAACTAGGTCAAATGAGAAGGATTAGGTCTAAACCCTAAGGTGCAAACACTCTTGGGCCCTAGGACTAGACCTTGAAGAAATGGTTCCTAGGGTGCAAACAACCTTGGGCACTAGGTGTCGTTTTCCTTCTTCTTATTCCACTAGGTCAAGGATCCAAGACTAAGGTTAAAACCCTAAGGTGAAAACACTTTTGGGCCTTAGGCTCTTAACTCTAGCAAAGAATGCTTTCACAAAACTTGGACAATAAAACTTTGTGAAGGAGAGAAACACTTATGTCTCCTCCCTAGGGTTTCAACAAGACAAAGAGCCTTGCAACAAGATAGTAATTAACACTTTAAACATTAGCACAAGACATGAAATTGCAGAAATTGCTTACTTCTCCAAGTTGCTAGACCATCCAAAACCTTAATTGCAGAAAATAATCATCCAAGAAAGCAAGCACATCCAGAAAAGATCCTTCTCCAAAGTAGCGCATGAGTTCAAGAGACCAAGAGAGAGAAATAGTGAACTTTTTGTGAGTTGCACTCCCACAAGTGTGAGAGAAAATGATGATGAAGATGAATGGAGTGCTAGACTTATTTATAAGAAAAACCCTAGCAGTCCAAAAGTCATAATGTAAAAAGTCATGTCTCTTTAAGTGGGGCCAACCCCTCAGATTTGCCTTTACAAATGATAAATATGCAAAATCGAATAAAAAAAGGCCACACGTGTGGTGACGTCATGCCCTTGATGGGCTAGGAGGGCCTCTCAAAGGCCATGTGTCATTGTTTGAGGTGCTGTGGTGGTGGAAGAATGCTACATCCATCTCAAAATGATCAATGGCATCCAAATGACAACAAACCCCATCATCATCCATCAAACCCTAGCGTGATGTCATCCTCTAAATGCCCAATGTCCAAGGTTGTACATCATCCTTGGGTGTCCTCCAACATCTACCCATGCAATGTCTTCTATCCAGTGCACAACATTGAAGATTGAACTAGATGAAATGAAAAGGATTAGGTCTAAACCCTAAGGTGCAAACGCTCTTGGACCCTAGGACTAGACCTCAAAGAAAATGGTTCCTAGGGTGAAAACACCCTTGGGCCCTAGGTGCCATTGTCCTTAATCTTATACCACTAGGTCACATGTCCAAGACTAAGGTTAAAAACCCTATGGTGCAAATACTTTTGGGACTTAGGCTCTTAACCCTAGCAAAAATGCTTTCACAAAACTTGGACAATAAAACTTTGTGAAGGAGAGAAACACTTATGTCTCCTCCCTAGGGTTTCAACAAGATAAAGAAACTTGAAACAAGATAGTAATTAACACTTTAAACATTAGCACGAGACATGAAATTCCAGAGGTTACTTATTTCTCCAAGTCGCTAGACCATCCAAAACCTTAGTTGCAGAAAATAATCATCCAAGAAAGCAAGCACATCCACAAAAGATCCTTCTCCAAAGTAGCGCATGAGTTCAAGAGACCAAGAGAGAGAAATAGCTAACTATTTGAGAGTTGCACTTTCACAAGCGTGAGAGAAAATGATGATGAAAATGAATGGAGTGCTAGCCTTATTTATAAGGAAAACCCTAGCACTCCAAAAGTCACAATATGAAAAATGATGTCTCTTTAAGTGGGGCCTCTTAGATTTTCCTTCACAAATGATAAATATGCAAATTAAAATACAAAAAAGGCCACACTTGTGGTGACGTCATGCCCTTGATGGGCTAGGAGGGCCTCTCAAAGGCCATGTGTTAGCGTTTAAGGTGCTGTGGTGGTTGAAGAATGCTACATCCATCTCAAAATGCTCAATGGCATCCAAATGGAAACAAACCCTGTCATCATGCATTAAACCCTAGCATGATGTCATCCTCTAAATGCCCAACATCCAAGGTGCAAAGGGTGGCATCCGAAGAGGAGAAGGTTGTACATCATCTCTGGGTGTCCTCCATTCTAGAATAATGTCGATGTACTTGTTTCACCATAGGCAATGCTACACCATTGCCACCCATCCATATGCATAAAGCCACCCCCGAGCACCTTAACCTTGTAAAACTTTTTGAACCCAACAATATGATAACCAAGCACAATAGATTATTCCCAGAAAATTTAATCTTACTGGAGAAATAAAAATTCTGATCTATACAATGATTACACTAGCTGAGTAAAGTTCATGCACAACGAAAATTAATAGTCAAACAACACAAGAACACAAGATGTACCCTGGAAACCCCAATTCCGGGGAAAACCAACAAAGGGGGGAATTTATTCTTCTCTTCTTTAGACAATCTACAACAACAATAATACAAATTACAACTCACAAATCAGATCTGGAAATTTACAGCCCATAGGAAACCCTCCTAGGTGTGCCGTATGGCTTTCCAAGACTCTCCTTCATCAAGGAATCACTCCACAGATGAATCAACTCCTTCAAACAGCTGATCAACCCTCTGTTAAGCCTCTCCAAACCCTCACTATTCTCAGAAAATTGCTTCCTTTGTCCTCATAAATCTCTACAGAAAATTTGTCTCACAACAAACCCTTGTGCCCCCCTCCTTTCTCTCTCAATCACCGAGATGATCACAATACAATTATGTGAATAACTAGTGTCCTCACCCTCTCTTTATACTCTTGAATTTACCCTCTTATGCCTAACCCTAGATCTCCAAAGAGATTGATGGTCGAGATTAGATCTAGCCTTTAAATGAATGGCTAAGATCAGATCTAGCTTCTCTCAAGATCAACGACTGGGACTTAATCTTCTGTTGAGACAACTTAAGTTGTTTCTAAAGTGAACTTTAGAAACTTAGGCAAATAAAGTCAATGAAAAATTAGAACATAACTTATCATACTTTCCTAAGTTAAACTTAAGCAAGAATAATAAAGAGTACACTTGGGTGTTTAATGTCCCCCTCATGCTCTAGGACACAAAAGCATGGGTAGACACCTTTCTTCGTTACAATTTTAATAAACCTTTGCTAGATAGAATGATTTCGGGAAGCCACACTATAACCAACAGATAACCAAGAGAGCACACCTTCTCCAAGGGTAGCGCACAAGAGAAAGTACTAGAAAGACTGAAAAAGAGAAAACTGTACAACTGCAATTGCCGCTCCTCCTCCTCCTCCAAACTTGCGCACTGTTTCTGGGTGACTGAGAGTGTGTGAGTGAGTGAACAAATGAGCCAAGACGTCCTCTATTTATGTTAATCTATACAGTGACTTTTCTGGCTGGGCCGATCTGACTTTCTGGTAATTATATTTTTTGTTTATCTTTTTCCTGTGAAGCTGACTTGTCTTCCTGGAGGATAATACCTTAATATTATATATATGTTGAGCCGACGTGTCTTCTAGGGTTTTCACATATCCGTTTAGGGTTTCTCTTGCTTCCGGATCATTCTATTCTAGTCAAAGGTTACACATGGAGGTTAATACCTCTTGCAACTACCATAATATCAACACTCCCTCTTAGCTAGGGAGGTATTAATGGTCTCAAACACATCCATCCACCTTCACATGGCATGGGCAAGGCTCACATAGTCTTGTAGACCATTCTAAAGGTAGCATCATCATAAGTATCATCATTACTATCAACATCATTTGGTAGCAATCATCAAAACATATTGTCGTACTTGTTCTTGGTATTCTTCTGTCATAGACAATATCACAATATCCATGAGCCTCATTTAGCTATATTGATGATCCATCTCCACCACCATGTATCTAGCACCTCGGGTCATTCTTGTCCCATGAAAAGAATCATGACCTGTCTTCTAGGGTTTTCACACATCTGTGTAGGGTTTCTCTTGCTTCCGGATCATTCTATTCTAGTCAAAGGTTACACATGGAGGTTAATACCTCTCGCAACTACCATAATATCAACACTCCCTCTTAGCTAGGGAGGTATTAATGGTCTCAAACACATCCATCCATCTTCACATGGCATGGGAAAGACTCACATAGTCTTGTAGACCATTCTACATGCAACATCATCATGAGTATCATCATTACTGTCAACATCATCTGGTAGAAATCATCAAAACATATTGTCGTACTTGTTCTTGGTATTCTTCTGTCATAGACAATATCACAATATCCATGAGCCTCATTTAGCTATATTGATGATCCATCTCCACCACCATGTGTCTAGCACCTTGGGTCATTCTTGTCCCTTGAAAAGAATCATGACCTCATCGGAGCCACATTCACCTCATAGTTGATCCTCTCATAGGATCACTCCGTGAATGCATTTAGCTCGATGCTATCAGATACATGTGTCTAGCAACTCGGGTCGTTCTTGTCCTGTGACAAGAATTATGCCCACATAGTAGCCACAAACACGTCATGGTGATCCTCTCATAGGATCACTTCGTGAATGCATTCAACTCGATGTTGTCGAACACGTGGAATTGCACCTCAAGCACATTGAGTCTTCAGTACGTCGAAGACTACGTCGGGGCACATCTACTATGGATGTAGATGTTCCCTATCTCCTCTGGTTTGCAGCCCAGTTCCTATGGAGATAGAGTCGACCTGATGCTTAACGGGGCTACTCACCTACTCCTGAGTGTTTCAAGGCTCGATGCAATTCACACATAAGAGATCTAGCAACAACTCGAATGTTCAGTCCATCGAAGATTACATATGGGCCTATTCCTACATGATCAAGTTCGTTTGATCAATCTTGGAATATCAACACGACGCTGCGATCATCAATACTCCCGCAGGGAAACATTTGCATTTCTGCCAAGCTTGTTCCAGACAAAGGCTTAGTGCAAATGTCAACTATCTGCTCATTTGTGGATATGTGATGGAGCCTCACTGCTCCTTCGTACACCATGTCTTTGATGAAGTCTTGCAAGATCCTTCGAAAATCCACCCTGCTTCATATCTTGTGTCATCGGCTATGATATATGACTGAGTGCTATAGATATCTTCTTCCCTGCTTGTCTGGAACTCCTGCTTGATCCTAAGCTGAAGTAGCACCCCAGGTGCTAGATTTGTCTTCTGCACTTCCAATCCAAAAACTGTATATCCCGGCAGCCATACTTCATCATCGGAGATCAATCATATCTATATGCACAACATAGGTACCTACATGCTATGTTGTAACCCAATAATACGGTCATGGCTCAACCATATACTGGCACAAGGTGCTCTCTGCAAAGCAAATGTCTATCCAATCACACAACTGCCTCAGATGTGTCGTCATAGGTGTGGCCATGGACTCCCTGTCCATCATGCTAAACCTCTTCAGTCTCCTCACTCAAGATCTCATCTGGTGCCAACCACGCTTCCAATACCAATATATCCGTTCAAAATCCTTCATCTCAAACTCTGAAATCAACTCCCTCTATCTGAGAGAATCCTCAGACCACGCTTCCTTCTGCTGCATGCCCCTTTGCATTTTGCAAAGTGTCATGAAACTATGCTGTCTTCTTCTTGATCACTGACTCCCTATGAGTTTGAATCCCTCTCAGATTTATCTCTTATAACCTGCTCGGAACAAGAAACAAGAACAACAAAATCTCCATGGTATCCTCCATGGAAGATATCCTTCCTGGAGTCTTGGTTAGTAACCAAGAACATCTCCTAAAGGAGATCAACTTCATCTCGTAAACAATAAGCATTTACATAAGAACAAGAATATCTCCTAGAGAGGAGATCAACAAGTCTATCTCTAGTATTAAGGGGTTAGTATAATGATCATAACTTCAATAGATCAAGATGCAGCATAAGATCATAATAATGCCATAACAACTAGAGACATCAATTTTTAAATAATCAAACCTGGAGTCTTCACTGCTAGGGAGGGTGCGCTTGTTCCTCTGAATGTACTGAATTCAAAATCACTGCTTGGACAAGGTCTCTTGTACATCCCCTGCAAACACACTCATGCTTTGCTGGATGATATAACTTGAAAGGAATATACAAGTGCATACCTTTGAAATTTGTAGCATCGTTCAACTTGTCTTCTAATCTGAAACTAGACACCATTTTGACAAGAAGAGGTTAGAAACTGAATCAAAAGAGGTTCAATAATTAGAACAAGCTAGAAATCCTGAAATTTCAACTTTGACCACAAAAATCAATTTTGATCAAAAGTCAACCTTTGACTTTGACCCAAAAACTCAAACTTGACGTTTTTGCTGGTTGAGGGCACTAGAGGGTGCGCTAGCCTAGGGTGCACTAGAATGCCCAAAAATTTGGTCCAATGCTTCACTGAAAGTGCCCAAGAATTTAGGTTTAGGGTTTGTTGCAGCTGCAAAATCAGAAACCCTAGTTGCAACTGCAACTAGTGCTACAACGAGCTTGACAAGGAACTCTGATCTACCTTCCAACGGTTAGACTGTTCTGAAGGTAGTGTGGGCCCATAACCTATTAGAATAATGTTGATGTGCTTGTTTCACCATAGGCAATGCTACACCATTGCCACCCATCCATAGGCATAAAGCCACCCCCGAGCACCTTAACCTTTGCTAGATAGAATGATTCCGGGAAGCCACACTGTAACCAACGGATAACCAAGAGAGCGCACCTTCTCCAAGGGTAGGGCACAAGAGAAAGTAGCAAAAAGACTTAAAAAGAGAAAACTCTACAACTGCAGCTGCTACTGCTCCCCAAACTTGCACATTTTTTCTGGGTGACTGAGAGTGTGTGAGTGAGTGAACAAATGAGCCAAGACATCCTCTATTTATATTAATCTGTCCAGTGACCTTTGTGGCTGGGCCAACCTGACTTACTGGTAATTATATTTTCTATTTATCTTTTTCTTGTGAAGTCGACTTGTCTTCCTCGAGGATAATACCTTAATATTATATATATGTTGAGCCGACATGTCTTCTAGGGTTTTCACACATCTGTTTACAGTTTCTCTTGCTTCCGAAACATTCTATTCTAGTCAAAGGTTACACATGGAGGTTAATACCTCCCGCATCTACCATAATATCAACACTCTAATCATCTCCCTGTGCAATGTCCTCCATCCGGTGCAAGATAGCCTCTGGGGTGAAGAGCCTAGGGTGTGGGCTTTCTGCCCATTTCTATGCCTCCATGGCCAAATCTGTCAAAATCAAGCCATCTATCCATCTTCTAAGGTCTCGAAGATGTGAGAGCCCATGCTTGAATGTGTCAAGTCATTGGGTGATTCACTGCCACACGTTCCAAATCCTGTAATAAAGGTATAACGTCTTGGGTGAAAGCCTGGGGTGTCCTTAAAAGAACCATGTCTGGGCCATCCAAATCAAAACAAAATATGAAATCAAGTAAACCAATGTTCATAGGATATATTAGTCCTTAAATCATGCAAAGTAGGTTGTTACTTAAGATATGATCCACATGAATAATTCACTTCAGTTTCCCTTGCATCAACTGTTTGTATACTTAACAACTCTGAATTTGAAGCTGTCCCGGGTGGACCAGTCACCCCTAAATATAGTGTAATCGATAATTGAGTCTGAGTCCCCTGAGCTGCAACACTCTGAACCTGTGGGACCTCCTCAATGTTGTCTACGCACCAACTGTTGGATGGTGTCTCGACTGTTAAACAAAAAACTATGAAAGCACATTCCTTCTCAAACTGAGTAGTGAACTCCTCCTCTGCTGTCGCTGCAGTGCCACCCTGCTTCTTCTTCTTCTTGGGACACTATAAAGCATAATGCCCCATCTCGCCACAAGCAAAGCATTTCACTTTGCTCATGTCCTTTTGTTTTCCTTCTTTCGGTTGCTGCTTGGCCCCTCCTTTGGGACCCTGTTCGGTGTTCTTCTTTCCTTGCGCCACAAAGGCAAGACCACCCTCATCACCATCTCCAACACCCAGCTACTGACTAGTAGATGTGGAGCCATGCCTTAGCTCCTTCTGCACAAAGTCATCCCAGAGCCTCTCCCAACTGGGCATACTCTCTTTGGCCACAATGCCTCGCACAAAATTCTCCCAAGGTTTGGAGAAGCCATTTAAGGCTGTCCTCACCAACACCGCGGGATCCACAATATCTCCAACAATCGCCAACACATCATGAGTTTGAGTGAATCTCGAGAGGTATGAAGTAAACGACTCAACCTTGATCATTTTGATGCTCCTTATCTTCTCCCGAAGCACCATCAATCGATTTTGGTTAGAGCTCTGGTAAAGTTTGCGTAATGAGTCCCACATCTCATAAGCAAACGTCTTACTAGACACATGAGGTATGATATGGTCTTTAACCACATCAAGGATAGTTCTATTTGTTGATGATTACAGTTGCGTGAGACATCCTCTAGGACACAGACTGAGTGAGTCGGCCTGTGAGAGAGCCCATGAGTTGGGTGTGCCCATGAGATGGGTGTGTCGTTCCTCTCTGAGACGGAGATGGAATGTTGTGTGCCCCTATGTGGGGAATATGCCCATGAGACGGGTGTGTCGTTCTCTCTGAGACGGAGATGGAACGTTGTGTGCCCCTGTGTGGGGAAGATGCCCATGAGATGGGTGTGTCATTTGAGGTGAAACGATGTGTACCCCTATGAGGGGTGAAGGTGCCCATGTGATGGGTTTATTTTTTTCCTCTGTGTAGAGAGTTGAGACGATGTGGTGCTCTAGATGGTTCTCTTGTGAGACTTAGTGAGATAGAGATTTGTTGAGTAGGACGTCCCTGTGGCTGAGCACAGGTGGACGTGATCCTAGTGGTTGAGCACTAGTGAGTGTGTGTCCAGATGATTCTCCTGTGAGACTTAGTGAGGTAGAGATCTATTGAATTGGACGTCCCGGGAAAACCCTTCTCAATCAAGGGAAAAATCCAAGATCATAAGAAGAATAACCATGCACAAGAACACAAGAGTATATCCTGGGAAAACCCTTCTCAATCAAGGGAAAAGCCCAACAATCCTTTGCTATAGATTCAAGAGAAGATCCCCCACACCATAAACCCTAGAGCACACAAGAGGGTGCTCTATGACCTAGAAACTTGCGCCTAAGAGAAGTGCACACTTCAGTCGTACAAGTAGCTTAAGAGAATGTTACAATGAAGTGTGAGTGAGTGAGATCCACAATGGGGATCTACTCTTATTTATACAATACCTAGCACATCAAAAGGACGTGTCTATTGGCACAATAGGGCCGACCTGTATAATTGAATAATATAATTAATATTTACACAATATTAATTATCCTTTACATGGTGGGGCCGACTTGTACCCTTTACACAATTAGGGTTACACAGTAAATCTTACTCAGACAATATAGCAAGGGATCCACACATCCTCTAGTGCTCAACCACTAGGGAGATGCCCCCCTATGCTCAGCCACAGGGACATCACTCTCAACATATAAACTCAACTAAGTCCATAGGAGTACCATCTGGAGAGCCGTCTCAAGTTGACTCAACTAAGTCCATAGGAGTCTGACAGGAGACCATCTCAAGTCGTCTCAACTTAGTCCAGAGGAGCAAGATAGGAGACCACACGTCATCTCAACTCAGTCCAGAGGAGTATGACACACCCATCACATGGGCTCTCTCACAGATATCTCAACTTAGTCCAAAGGAGAAAGATCTGGAGATTGTCTCAAGAAGCTGCAATCATCAACAAGTACATTCAAAGGAACAAGCGCACTCTCCATAACAATTGAGGCTTCATGTTCTAGGTTTGATTAAATTGATAAGTTTCCAATTTGCGCATATCAAGATTGATAGTTGCTACATTACAAATTGTGAAAGCAGTCTTTGAAAGGTTCTATTACTGCTAGATGTAATGAGTACTTGATGGCATGTGAATACTATTGATATAGATGCTTATTGTACTTGTTTGCAAAATGAACTAACATCTCCTCTAGAGAGATATTTCTTGTTTTGTTCTTGGGCAGTTCACCTTGATCATACTATGTTGATTATCATGAAATTGTTATTCATTCTTGTTACCATAGATATGTTCTTATGAAAATGCTATTATACTGGAAATACTTTTATTGTTCTTGTCTCGGGCAGGTTATCTTACAAGATTTCATGGAGGCTACCATGGAGATGTATTTGTTTGATCCAAATAAGTTACTATGGAAGAATGATTGATCACAACATTGGAAGAGTGTTGAAGAATGTTGTCTGCTATTTTCCTTTGTTATTGTTCTTGTTCTAGGCAGGTCTCAGGTGATAACTCTAGGAGGGAGCTACAATGACAATTGCAAGCATGGAGCAGATGACTTCATTAATGGTGAAGCAGATGGTATCACCATGTATCAATTATAAAGGAAGCAGAGAAAGCAAGAAGTCAAAACCATATTCCAGTTACAGAACCTTCCACCTTTGAAAAAGCAATCAAGTAGAAAGAATAGAAGGAAGTTGTGATGGAAGAATATCAATCATGAAAAACGATGTATGGGAAATTGTGCCTAAATGGATTTATAAGATAAAACATGCAGTGGATAGAAGTAGCGATAAATACAAGGCGAGATTTGTGGCTGGAGGATTCTCTCAACAGGAGGGAGAAGATTATCATGAGTCGTTTGCTCCGGTTGCCAGATATACATCTTATTAGAGCCATCATATCTCTAGCAACATCAATGGGTTGAAGTTTACATCAGATGGATGTAAAGACCGTCTTTCTCAATGGAGTGATTGAGGAAGAAGTATACATAGATCAACCTCAAGGTTTTGAGGTACACCCAAGAGAAATCCATGTATGCAGATTGAAGGTCTTGTATGGACTTAAGCAAGCTCCAAGAGCTTGGTATGCATGTATTTATAGCTACTTGACAAGACTTGGATTTTCCAAGAGTCATGCCAATCCAAATCTCTATTACAAAGTTGTGAATAATGCACATGTGATTCTGTTGTTATATGTTGATGATTTGTTCCTAACAGGTGCAGAGCCTCTCATTATTCAGTGTAAGAAGGAGCTAGCCACTGAATTTGATATGAAGGATCTTGGTCTCATGCACTACTATTTGGGACTAGAAGTATGGAAGAAGTGTGGACTCAAGCAAGCTCCAAGAGCTTGGTATGCATGTATTGATAGCTACCTGACAAGACTTGGATTTTCCAAGAGTCATGCCAATCCAAATCTCTATTACAAAGTTGTGAATAATGCACATGTGATTCTGTTGTTATATGTTGATGATTTGTTCCTAACAGGTGCAGAGCCTCTCATTATTCAGTGTAAGAAGGAGCTAGCCACTGAATTTGATATGAAGGATCTTGGTCTCATGCACTACTATTTGGGACTAGAAGTATGGAAGAAGTGTGGTGAAGTCTTCCTAGGACAAGGGAAGTATATTGTAAAGATCCTTCAAAAGTTTGGGATGATGGATTGCAAATCCATGGCAACTCCCATGGTAACAGATTTGAGGAAGTTGAGAGACTCCGATTCTGATCAAGTAGACTCGTCCCTGTACCGACAGTTGATTGGCTCCTTGATGTACTTGGTGAATACAAGGTTGGACATTTGCTTTACTGTGAACATGTTGAGCCAATTCCAGGTGGAACTTAGACAAGAACATTGGATAGCTGCAAAGCATATCTTGAGATATCTTCGTGGGACAATATCTTATGGTTTGAGATATGCCTCAAACAGTGATGTACAACTGCATGGATTTATTGATTCAGATTGGGCAGGGAGTGCGGATGATAGAAAGAGTACTTCTGGTATGTGTTTCAGTTTGGGATCTGCTATGATATCATGGGCTAGTAGAAAACAAAAGTCTGTTGCACTCAACACTGCAGAAGCAGAGTATATTGTGGCTTGTGATGCTTGTACGGAAGCAGTGTGGCTCCGTAAGTTGGTTTTTGGACTGTTTGATCAGGTGTTGGATTCAACCATGATATATTGTGATAACCAGAGCTGTGTGAAGCTCTCAAAGAATCCAGTGTTCCATGACAGGTCGAAGCACATTGAGATCAAGTACTATTTTCTCTGTGATAAAGTCCAGAGGGGAGAAGTAGTTCTCCAATATATCTTCACTGATGAGCAAACTGTAGATATTTTGACGAAGCCCTTTTCCAAGATAAAGTTTGCATACTTGAGGGACAAGTTGGGGCTCGTGGAGATTGCTCCCTTGGTTGAAAGGGAGGAGATGACTTCCTCGGTTGGGAGGGAGCTCTAATATGTGGCATCATGGACTGTCAGGGAGCTGCAGATCTGTATCATGCTGGTACAGCTTAGAGATGGTCATACAACTTCGAGATGATGCTTGCATCATGCTAGTACAACTCAGATATGATACAGATGGTTGGAGTTGTTGATACAGTGGCATGAGGAGCATCGTGCTAGTACAACTTAGAGGTGGCATACAACTTAGATATGATGTGTTGACATCATGCTAGATATGTCATACTAGTACAACTTAGAGATGATGTTGGCGAGCCCCATCATGCTAGATATGGCCATGCGAGTACAACTTAGATGTGACATACAACTTAGATACGATCTATTGACATCATACTAGATATGTCATGCTAGTACGGCTTAGATATGACCATACAACTTAGAGATGATGCAGGGGGCTTGTGTCATGCTAGATATGATCATGCGAGTACAACGTAGATGTGGCATACAACTTAGATATGATGCATTGGCATCATGCTAGATATGTCATGCTAGTACGACTTAGAGATGATCATACAACTTAGAGGTGACATACAACTTAGATATGATGCATTGACATCATTCTAGATATGTCATGCTGGTACGACTTAAAGATGATGTAGATGATACTCTAGATCAAGCCAATACATAGATATGATGCATTCGCATCATGCTAGTACGGCTTAGAGGTGATGCAGCTGATGACACTGTTGATGCAAGATGATATCAGATGATATGATTTGATTGTTGTGGAGACTGTATATCTCTGGACAGTAGTTGTATGCTACTGTGGTGGATGTGTTCCACCAGTAGTGACTTTGTGTCACTGGTTAGTAGTGGTGTGCTTCTAGGAGTGGTTGTGTACCACTGGGCAGTAGTTGTGTATTACTATGGATAGACACAATCGTGTTCTATTGGATGGCATTGTTGCAGTTGTATGCTACTATCTGATTGCCATGGAGACTACCACTAGTGTTGGAGATGATTGCCAGCTAGATGGATAGTGAGTGTGCTAGTGGACAGTCATTCTCCAGGCGGAGAATGATCCAGGCATAACAAATTGCTGGTGCACAGACATTCTCCTTGTGGAGAATGGTCCAGGTTGACAGATTGCTAACGTATCATGGACTGGTATTTTCCTAAGGCACAGATTGTGGCCCAATTAGAAAAATGGTTCAGGACTGATATTCTCCTGAGGCACAGTTATTGGCCCGATCAGGTTGAATAGTCCGCCCTCTAAGGACATGATGTCTCAATTAGGGTGGTTGATATGGGACCGATATTTTCTAAGACATATGGGTAGAGATTGATCTCTATGGTACATATGACTCGATTAGAAAATAGTTTGAGACTGACATTCTTATAGGAATGGTCTCTATAGCCCATGGTGTGGCTTTCATCATCTGGGAGGATTGACATTCTTGTAGGACGTAGGTTCGGATTAGAAGAATGGTCCTTGTAGCCCATTGCGGGCTTTCAACCTCTGTTGGGACAACTATTCTTCTAGGACGTATGTTCGTATTAGAAGAATGGTCCCTGCATCACTCTGTTGAGTGGGTGACTCATGCAAGACACTCTGCTGAGTGCGTTGAGTTCAACACATGACTTATTTAGCATCATGCCCGATTACTCAAATGGAGTATGGCCTCCAGAGATGATGCAAACGATGATGTATGTTGATGCTAGGATGCTATCAGACGATACTGATAGTGATGATGATGCTCATGACTTGATCTGTGTGATCATGAGATAGCTTGTGTGTCTGATGATGCTATCGACAGAATGGTATGTGTGTGCTCAAGACCATTACCGTTAATACCTCCCTAGCTAGGAGGGAGTGTTGATGTTACGGTAGCTGCAGGAGGTATTAACCTCCACGTGTAACCTTTGACTAGAATGGAATATTTTGGAAGCAAGGGAAACCCTAAATAGATGTGTGAAAACCCTAGAAGACAAGTCGTCCTAGCAGAATAAATAATATTGGAATATTATCTTCTAGAAAGACAAGTCGGCTCCACAGGAAAAAGATAAACAAAAAATATAATTACCAGAAAGTTAGGTCGGCCCTGTTGAAATAATGTAACTGCGAAGAGCATTCTTATTATTATTTTGTTATTGGATTAAATCCCCATTGTGGATTAATCATGTCATTATTATTATTGGATTAAATCCCCATTGTAGATTAATCATGTCATTATTATTATTATTGTTATTGGATTAATCCCCATTGAGGATTAATCATGTCGGTAATTGTATAAGGACCAAATCCC
>ML779118.1:731731-744923 GCA_009831015.1 Picea engelmannii | reverse complement strand
GGGGGGGGGGGGGACAATTAGTCATCTCGGAGGACATATCATTATAAAATATGCTTGGGGTCTTGATACTATGTCCAAAAGTGAAGCAAGAGCCTTTGCTCTCTATGAAGGCACCAGGAAGGCTCTATTGAAAGGAATTCGAAGAATAATAATCTGTGGTGACTCTATGATCCTAGTAAGGGCCATTGTCAAACAAAACATAACAAGGAACAATATATACAGGGGCGTTCTCACGCAGATCCAGACCCTTCTTTGCCAGTTCGAAAAATACACTATGTTTCACATCAAGAGGGGCCTAAACATGGTTGTAGATCAGCTAGCTAAAGAAGGATCAAACTTAAGGAAAGGTGAAATGAAGCTAAATGGGGAACTGTAACCGCAACCCATCCCATAAATGCTTTAATGATGATTGAAATTAAATTTGGTATTAGGTGGCCTTGGATTAATAAATCTGCCAATATCCAAAGACGACAACGTGATTTCAAAATTCAATCATGTGCGTGTGTGCAAGGTTCATCTCCCTCTGGCATGGTGGGCAAGTTTAATACTATCACTTGACTTTGCAATCTTAGCTAGGTCTTGGTTGAAGGCGTCACCCTTTCGACGCACAAGCTTCAGGTCCATCTCTCTTCACAGGTAGACATCCATCTCTTTTATGGAAACAATTTTATATATCGCAGTCATTTTGGTTTGTTAGACAAAGGAAGCTCTGCTACAAATAGTTTTGGAATCCATTCTCCCCCTGGAACCTGGAACCTATTCACTGGAACCCTCAAGAAAACTCTAGGGCTATTCGCACCTTGACTTAGCATACCCATTGTGTTGAGTATTAGTGAGGAAAAGGTAAAAAGTAAACCTTAAGTTATGTCAATAAAAGAACAAGTCCCAACCATTGATCTTGAAAAAGATCCAATGGTTGGGATCTTCCACGATCTGAGGGCCCACTTGCTAACCCTAAACTGAGAGAAGAATAATAACAAAAACAAAGTTATCCAACCGTCATTTTTTTTGTGTGCATCGTTTTCGTACGAGTGAAGGGAGGCTGACTGTGGGCAGACTTGCCTGAGTGCCCGAGAGGCAGCTTGCATCTCTGTAGATACAGACCAAGTAGGGTCGCTGCCACTTAGTGGCATACACAAGTTGCAACATAATACTAATACATAAGTGTATAGGGTTATTCTGTGAAGGGAATTCCGATCTGTACGGGTTCGTGTGAACTACAGGAATCGACACTCAAGTTACATGTGTTCAGGATTTATGTAAAGGCTGTAAGAAGTTAGCTAGCGTGCTTTTGTTCTATTGACTATTGAGATAAATAATATATTACTTCCTTCTTTTTCTTTCTTTGTTCTGTCTTGAGCAATTTTCTATGGTTCACTAAGAATATGTATAATCTGCCAGTTAGTACTTTCATTGTTTTACATGGTATCAAAGCCAGGTTAGTTGGGACCGCTCTCTTCTATTGAAATGGCAGAGGAAGTGTGTACGGCCTGTATGTCTTCTACCCAAACCAGTGAGGTCTGGTATATAGACAGTGGAGCGTCTAGTCACATGACTGGTCACAAGCACTACTTCAACAACTTGAGTGAAAAGGAATTTGGGTTTGAAATCCTTCTTGGTGATGACTATGCCTATCATCCTAAGGGAGTCGGAACTGTAATGTTTGAGAGGGGATCTGGCAAGCCTCTTTACCTATCAAGCATTCTTTACATTCCTGGATTGAAGAAGAATCTGGTCTCATTATCAACCCTAGAAGATAAGGGTTATGAGGTCTCCTTCAAGGATCGAAGGGCCTACCTCAAGCCCAGGGGGTTAAACATGGGATTTGAACAAGTCATTGGAGTAAGAAAGGACAAGCTATATAAATTACAGTTTGATTCCCACTATTCTCTTGCAAGCAACAACAACACCAGAGACTGTAAGTTATGGCACAGGCGCGTAGCTCATCTCATACATGGTGCCCTTAAAATCTTGGGTAAGATTGTGACAGGGATGCCCTCATTCACTTCAGAACACCATGAAATATCTAAAGGGTGTGTTTTAGGCAAGTTTGTGCGAACACCCTTCCCCAAGAGTGAATCAAGGTCCAAGAGCATTTTAGACCTAATTCATACTTATATCTATGGTCCCAGTCCTCTTTATCCATGGGAGGAAAGTTCAAAGACTACATCACTTTCATAGATGACTTCTCCAGGAAAACCTGGATTTACTTCTTGACGGGAAAAACTTCAGAAGAAGTTTTCAAGAGGTTTCTTGAATTCAAGGCCCTAGTTGAAACTTAGACATGAAAGAGGATAAAAGTCCTCAGGTCTGACAATGGAGGAGAGTACACCTCATATGCCTTTAAGAGGTTTTGTGCTAAGGCTAGAATCAAAAGAGAACTGACAATTCCTTATACCCCTCAACAAAACGGGATTTGAGAGAGGAAAAAGAGAGCCATTATAGGTGCGGAAAAAGCAATGCTGCATGATCGAAATCTTCCTAAGTTTCTCTGGGCAGAGGCTTGCAACACTGTAGTCTATCTTCCAAATAGAAGTCCTCACAAGGTTCTGGGAAACGTGACTCCAGAGGAGAATTTTACCGGAAAGAATCCAAACATTAGCCACCTCAAGATATTTGGGTGTGTTTCCTACTGCCATATCCCTACTGAGAAACAAGCTAAGCTCGATCCTACAACTGAAAAGGGGATAATGGTTGGGTACAGTGAGACCTCCAAAGCCTACAAAGTATACATCCCAACCATTAGGAAAAATGTCCAATGCAGAGACGTAAAGTTCGAAGAATAAAGAGCCCTTTGAAACTCATATCAAGAGAAGGACATATCTAAAACCGAATACCCCAGTCAAGAGGAGAAGATCTCTTCAACAGGGGCAGATATTCCAATAGTGGAATACCAAGAGGGAGAGCAACTGACTACTTCCAAGAAAAGGAAACCAAAATGGGTCGGACAACTGTCTAGGGAAGCAAATGAACAAGTACAATCTCCAAAAACTTCAGTTAGAATAAGTGCACCCCCTCAGAGGTATTCAGGGTATGCTTGCTCTCATTAGCACTACGATTGAATCAGAACCAACATGCTTTGAATAAGCCATTGTAAGGAAGCACTGGAGGGATTCCATGGTGGAAGAATATGCCTCCATAATAAAGAACAATGTGTGGGAAATTGTGCCCAGACCCACGAACAAATCTGTAGTCAACTCCAAGTGGATATACAAGATAAAACATGTAGCGGATGGAAGCATTCATAAGCACAAGGCCAGATTTGTTTCTCGGGGATTCTCCTAAAAGGAAGGAGTGGATTATGAAGAGACTTTCGCTCCTGCAACCTGATACACCTCCATTCTCACAATCATCTCTATTGCCATTTAGATGGGGTGGAGAACACATCAAATGGATGTTAAGATTGCTTTCCTCAACGAGAACATTGAAGAGGAGGTCTATTTGGAGCAACCAAGGGATTTTGAAGTCCATAACAGAGCGAGCCATGTCTGTTTACTAAAGAAGGCCCTGTATGGACTCAAACATGTACCCAAAGCGTGGTACTCCAGGATTGGCAGCTACTTACAAAGTATTGGATTCATCAAGAGTGATGTTGATCCAAATCTATACCTTCTTATGAAGGGAGAGGACATCCTCATTCTGGTGTTGTATGTGGACGATCTCTTTCTCACAGGAGCAGAAACTCTAATAGCAGTGTGCAAGCAAGATCTGGCCAAAGAGTTTGAAATGAAGGATCTAGGACTAATGCACTACTTTCTTGGGCTTGATATCTGACAAGAGGGTGAGACCTTCCTGGGTCAAGGAAAATACACAATTGAGACCTCAAAAGATTTGGGATGGAGGACTGCAAATCCATGACCACCCCCATGATTACAAATCTCAAGAAATTAAACTCTTCCGAGCCTGACAAAGTGAATCCTACCATCTATAGACAGTTGATTGGATGCTTAATCTATTGGACCAATACCAGGCCTGATATATGTTTTGTTGTCAACACCCTTAGTCAGCATATGGTAGATCCAAGGGAAGTACACTGGATTGCAACAAAACACATCCTAAGGTACTTGAAGGGTACAATAGAATTTGGTCTTCAATATCTACAGGGAGATCAAATCAATCTGGTGGGTTATTCTGATTCATATTGGGCTGGAAGTACAACTGATAGAAAGAGTACCTCTGGCTGCTTCTTCAGCCTAGGTTCAGGTGTGATATCTTGGTACAACAGAAAGCAAAAATTAGTTGCACTTAGTTCAACAGAAACTGAGTATATGGCAGCCATCCAAACAAGCTGTGAGGCCATTTGGCTTTGGAAAATGCTTAGAAATATTTCTGAGACAGACTTGGTTCCCACCACAATTTTCTGTGATAATCAAAGTTGCATCAAGTTATCCGAAAATCTAGTCTTCCATGATAAATCCAAGCACATTGAAATCAGATATCATTTCATCAGGGACACAATACAAAAGGGGGTAGTAAAACTCCAATATATTTCCACCAACAAACAAGTTGCAAACATCTTGACCAAAGCACTGCCAAAGGGAAATTTTGAGTACTTCGAGAAAAAATGGATGTCTTAGAGAACCCATTCCTCACTAAGAGGGAGTGTTGAGTATTAGTGAGGAAAAGATAAAAAGTAAACCTTGAGTTGTGTCAATAAAAGAATAAGTCCCAGCCATTGATCTTGAAAAAGATCCAATGGCTGGGATCTTCCACGATCTGAGGGCCCACTTGCTTACCCTAAACATAACAAAAACAAAGTTACCTAGCTGTCATTTTTTTGTATGCATCGTTTTCGTATGAGTGAAGGGAGGCCGATCGTGGGCAGACTTGCCTGCGTGCCCGAGAGGTAGCTTGTATCTCAGTAGATACAGACCGAGTAGGGTCGCTGCCACTTAGTGGCATACACAGGTCACAGCATAATACCAATACAGAAGTGTGCGGGGTTATTATGTGAAGGGAATCCCAATCTGTACGGGTTCGTGTGAACTAGAAGAATCGACACTCAAGCTATAGGTGTTCGGGATTTATGTGAAGGCTGTAAGAACTCAGCAAGCATGCTTTTGTACTATTGACTGTTGAGATAAATAATATATTACTTCTTTTTTGGTCTCTGTTCTGTCTTGAGCAATTTTTTTATGGTTCACTAAGAATATGTATAATCTGCCTGTTAGTACTTTCATTGTTTTACACATTGGACCAAATTATCCCCTCAAGCAGTTACATATCGATATTGTCTCATCCACTTGGACTTTACATGTGCCAACTTTTCTAGATTACGAGCTCACTTTGGAACGCCACATTGGAAACCCCAAGAATCCTGTTTGGCATTTCACTCTTTGGCTCAACAAAACCATTAGAATTATACATCCGCTCACCCAATTCTACCCCAAATTTGCTCCCTCTGCCCCTCACTGGTGCTTTTCTTCCCCATCCGAAATTATCAATTGGTCCACCTCGTCATTCTAGGATTTGGGAATCAATTTGGCAGTGGGCACATCTTGGAAAACTGCAGTGATTCTTTTTTTGACTACTGTTGGATTCAAGACCAAGACACCAACTATTCCAGACCAAGGCTGCACTGGCAGGAAGTGTGGGAAATTCCCACCAAACAGAGGTAATTTCTGGGTTATCATCATCAGGTGGCAAATCCTTGAGCGGTCTAGATTAGAGGCTCTCTTGACCACAATGGATCCATATTGGTTTGACATCAAAAGAATTCTAAGAAGGCATGAGGATATGGCAGAGAGAAGTAGATTCAGTTACACTCAAGTTGACAACAAAGTGAATGGACATGAAGAAATAATTTTGGTGTTGCTCCATCGAGTGGAAGACTTAGAGCAAGAACAACATGAGACATGTGAACCAAAGCAAGCTGTAGGAAGTTAGGAACACTCGTGCAACAAGTAGAGGCTTTGGAATGCAAATGCCACCAGTTGAGAGATGATGCTTTGCCACAACATTCAAATACAGGTTCCAATTCACAGCAGATAGCAGAATTACCATCGAAAGGACAAGCTAAGACTCCGGGAGATAGAGACATTGCACCTATGAAGATCGAATACCAAGAACCGAATCATAGTGAAATAAAGGCAACACTAGATAATGAATCTGCAGTATAATCATGTATTTTCGTTGCATTTTGATTTTAGGACAGTTTATAAAAGTTTACAGCAATAGCACTGCTTGAATGTACAAGGAGAAATTTAGTGTTTTTGAGAACAATTTCACAGCACCAGACTCATTATATACAAAGCTGACTTATGTATCTATCTACTGTGTCGTTTTGCTTCAGCTTGGCCCTTTTTATATATAAAATCATCTTCAGTCTCTTTAAAAATAAAGAAGTTAAAATCCTAAGACATTCAACTTCAATATTAAGAACTAGCTTAAAAATTTCACAAAGAAATAAAATAAACTTATGCCATACCTTGCATTGCTTGTATTGCAATATCCCTTTCTTCAATGTCTCTTGCATGCCAAAAACCCTTTAGTAATTATCCTAGAACAAATTCACTCAAGAAAATAGAAAAGAAACTAGACCAAAATTGAGCAATATGTGTCTTCCAATCTATTCCAACCATGAAAAAGTGAGGGAGGCACCCTCCTTATATAGATAGAGGCCTCCCCAAAACCATCCATAGAATACCATGGTCTACGATAATACAATGAGCTCATACCATGTGCTAAGATAAAACCATGAGCCAATACCATGTATTGAGTGAAAACCTTTTGAGAAAACCACTGGAAGTTACAACGAACTCCTCACAAGTAGGGTGTCCTCCTCAAACTGAGAAAGGACCCAAAACTAGGGCGCCCCCTAACTAACCCTAATATTCATAGAATATTTCACTCACACGTGTGGGAACAAGCAAGAGATAAAGAGTGCCCCTTTTAGAAGCTTCTAGAGGCTTCACATGAGCGAGGGAAGAGAGAGAAAGTGTGCCCTTCTAGAAGGACTCTCACACATGCCAAGTAATACATGTATATGTGGCTCATGCATGCTCCATATGCTGACAAGTGTACAAAGTGTTGATGTGGACACCTCTGTGATGATGTGGCATCCTTGTCATCGTCCACTATCCTATCAGGGACCCCAATGTGGTGATAGATCCCAAGAAAATTTACATGGATCCCAATGTAGGTAGATATGGCCAAATATAGGTAACCAGATCCCAATGCAGGTACATGGATCTCAAGGTAATGACATGGATCTTGAGGCATAGTGCACAGAGCACAATGTGGGGTGCCCATTTATAATGATGCATCAAGCTTCAAAACAAGTCCATTAGGCAATGCACATTAAGTCGTCTCTGTTAACAACATCTATGCTACTCAACTAGATCACCAGTAGTACGATTTAACCTAAGTCAAGATAAGACTTATCTAAAGACAATTATGTCCCCTCATGGTATAACGAGACAAAATAATAAAATTATTAATGTTAAGAAGTGTTAGTAGATCAAACCAATTTTTTATTACGTTCATGACAAGGTTAGAAACTTTCACACCACTTCTAAGCAAGAAACCCACACATGAAATCACAACACATCAACTGAAGTAAAGATGAAGCATGAAGTGCTATCTGCGAGTGCACATATCATATGAGGTGTAAAGCATATGAGCTGATATATCATGGTGGAGTCATTTAAAAGATCTCATGTGGTCATGCAAGGTTGAATGAGAAGCTTTCTTAAATGCACCCTTTGGAATGCGTGTCATTGTTTCACCCAACGTCTTCTCGATCTGTAGAGGAAGAGATGGGAGTTCGGCTTCTTTGCCCTTCTTAGAGGCGCTTGGTTTACTATAGTCGTGTGCTCTAGTCGTTATTAAAGCATCATCCCTAACACATCTAACAAAAGAACTGGAAGATCAAGTGTGAAACGATTGATATGAGCAGGAGAGCTCATCCAAGCAACATCAGTGCACCCTTGAGTGGGTGGTCTGGAAGTAGTTTCCCTCGAGGGGGCAACAAACAATTTTTGGAAAGTGCTAAACCTGAAGTGGTTTTTAAACCCATCAATGGTAGTGTCACCGACAATCTCAACATGCTTGCCTATATTTTTATGGCTAGATAGAGTTTCTAATTGGGTGAGGGTGCAAGCAGTGTTCATATTGCTCTAGCAGTAAATGCACCTAAAAATTGCTTATTGCACACCCGTTTTTGTGCATCAAGTATACTTGGAACTTGCCTTGGTGAATATGTTCTTTTCGGATTACTACGATGAGAATAAAAGTATGTTGATGATAGTTTTGAAGTGTATTGTTGTAGTTGTTGTAGAGTTTGTTTATAAATGCACAAGAGCATAATGTTGTAGCTTGAAACTAGTGTTTTGGGTGTGCATTTCAGCAATATGAGGATGTAGATATGAAGTGTTTCGTGATTACACAGAGAGAGGGCATATCGACCAGGAAAAGGTGTATGTGATGTTTTAGTTGGGGTACTTCCTATTGTGCTAATGTAGGTTGGTTGAACTAATCTTAATACTATTATGGGCATGCTATTTTGATGAGATTCTTATTTATCCTCTTCCAGTTAACTGATCCATGCAAGATTGTCAGATTGGATTAAAGCACATTGTCGTGGGCAGTCATTGGAACTTATTTATTCTTTCTGTAGTTTGAGTGAGGTGTTTGCCTCTAGATTTACCATGCACTTTTTAGGTAACCTACATGCAAACTATCGACAACAGTGGATGAGGAGTATTAGTGATAATGGAGGCATGTAGGATAAAATGTGGATGGGAAGGGGCATCATTGTTGGGGATATCTTGTTCATGCATTGAACTAACAACATATGATGAGGGCGAGTTCCCTAGGAGAATGGTTAGTATTTTTAGCACCCAAGGGAGGTGCACTTCAACCCACATTCAAACCCATGCATACACCTAGTTATTAGCGGTTGTTTATCTATCTTTGTAAATCATGAGAATGCAAGGTAATGGGTGGATATTTGTGTCTTTAGCAGGTGAAGATGCCATAGTTGTTGGCAAGGGGTTTCAGTATCTTTAGCAAATAATGAGGATGCAACTAGTAGGAAAGGGACATTTCTACTCTAGTTGCCATGCATAGAACCTGCACTTTGAAGGCATATAGTGTTAGGGCACAATTTTTGGGAGGTCAAACATCTATTCAGTGATGATTCAAAGATGATGTTGGGGTCGGATTCAGTAAGTCTTGATCTCTATTTTTTTACTTGTAATTCTCTGTTGAGGCTTGGATGACGAATGTAAATTCAACTATTGGTCCAATGTTTTCTTCTTCTTTTATGTGTTGATCTTTTGTGTTAATTTTGCAGCCCTCTCGAGTCTCACTCAATCAAACCAATCAATATCTTGAGATTGTGTGGTTTTTTTTTCCTTTGCTTTAATGGAGTTGTTGTTCTTGACCTCAATCTTGTCAGGTAAGAAGTTTTCCCTTGGTGAGATTTCGAGTGACTAGGATAGGGTTTTGTTTCCAGCATTGACAATAAGGATTTGAACATCTTGATTTGGTGAGATTTATTCAGTACAATGCCTCATTGCATTTCTCCAGAGTCCATTGTTGAACCTGTTATCCCCTAGCCTAGGGATAACTAAGGAGATTATGTCTCAAGGCCCACATGTCCTAGACATGGAGTACCGAGAGCCAGATCGACTTGATCATGGCCCTGGAGGGCCCATCCTTTTCTTCTTCAACGCCTCCACTTTGTTAGCAACAGTAACATCCATCACATTGGGTCCTATAGTAGAAAAGGGTCTTGCTCCATGAGGTAATGAGTCCGGGTATCATGGTAAGTGTCACTCTGATTCTCAAAACATTTGAATATGTGCATTTAATTGTTTTTTGCTTCTAACGTGTGCTTGGACCTTATGCCTTTCCACTTGACCACAGCTGGGGGGAATGACAGGTTGCCCTAGTAAGCTGGTTCCCATAGGGTTTGAGTTGCCACTGGGGGGATTCATGAAAGGTCATCGTCCGTTCCCATCATACTTACCACTTTTCATCTTTTTCCCACTCATCCATCCCATACACTGGTCCGAGCATTGGGTTGGCCAAACTATCCAAGGGTTGTCCCTTACTTTGTGGGAAGAAGGGGCTAAAGGCCCAGAGGGTAAAAGTAGCTGGAAAAAGATAAAAGCCAAAAGAATGAAACCTTGAGATGCTTTGCCCAGGGATCCCCGAGAGAGCAATAAAAGGCTTCTCAGCAAGAAACAGAGGGACCCATAAAAAATAATAAATCAAGACCTAGTTGGAGGATAGGGGGTCTCATCACGAGCCAACCTATTAGGTCCATGGGAATGTAGCAGTATGACACTACCATTCAGCTGGTCACCATGCCTCGGTAGTGGCTCTTGGTGGCACAACCAAGAAAAAGGGGGTCTCATCACAAGCCAACCTTCTCATTTCCGTGAAATGCTTGTGGGTAACATTGCCACCATTGGTTAAGCCAACCTTCTCATTTCCATGAAATGCTTGTGGGTAACATTACCACCACTGGTTAAGCCAACCTTCTCATTTCCGTGAAATGCTTGTGGGTAACATTGCCACCACTGGTTACCACGCTAGGGTAGTGTCCCCCAACTAATCTCTTGAAAGAAAAATCAATAAGAATAAAAGATAAAAGGCATGAATGGGCTTTGAAACATTTGCATCCATGATAAGGTGCAACTCACCCTCTTCAGAGGCACCCACAGGTAAGCCATACATTTCCCTGCTATCACTGCACCCATTGTCCATACATCCCCTGCCACCTCATCCATTTACATGGCGTGGATTTGACTTCACCCGAGAAAATCCCACATCCAATGAGCATGAGCCCAACAGGACGTCCTAGCTTCCCCTCCAAACTTGGCTTGTAGAATAGCATAACGTCTTTGAGCACTTGTCCGGGTAAAGGGGTTTTCATGCACATGTTTAAATAACTTGATTATTAGATGTGATTGACATTGCTATGATCCCTGTGACTTATGAGCCCATGGAGTGTGTATTTGTTGATGTTACAGGGCCACACCTGATGGATAGGTACATATGGGGAGATGATTAGTTCAGACCTCCATAGGGCTAAAATCCCACCAGATGGATGCTGAGACCCCAACCAGGGGTAGATACAGATCAAGGGTTTGCACCGGAAAGAGAGGAGGACGTTCCACCAGGGACAGCTTGGCAGGCCTGGACCTAGGGGGGTCTTGCCCTTTTCACCATGATGTAGGCCTTGGAAGGCCCATGACGTCACCCGGGTCACCCATGATGTCACCCAACGTTTTGGATATTTTGGAGGCAGTTGTGTGCTAAGTGGCACGTGTGGTAGGATCCTAAGGCCCAAGGAGGCTTAACGTTTTGCTCCATGAGGCCAATGTTGCCCTAAAAGGGCCTAACATCACCTTAAAAGGGAATGACGTCATCTTTACAGCTTGATTTAGGGTTTATTTATGACATTTAATGTAAAAACTGGATATTATGTGTAACTGGCCATGTCGTCCTTTTTGACCTAATTCTGGTCATTGTAACTGTATAAATTGTTAAATTTTTAATTAAAATAAAGTAACAAGGCAAGTGTTTCTCTTCCCTAGGCGTCTAAGGGGGAGAAAGTGCCTAATGTGGGTCCTAGTCATTTAATTTGTCAGATGCAAATTAAAAGGTGACTTTATGATTAAAGTGAGGGTGAGTGAAGAGACACCAAATCTCAACCACGCATCTAATCTAATCTCAGCCGTTAGATTAGAAAACCCCTCACCTTCCCTCATGAGGTCGACTAGGGCAAGAGGGCGCACCCATTCTTGGGTAGTTCAAGCATTTTTGTTGAGAGAACAAGAGAGAGCAAGAGAGAGGTCGAGCTGAAGAAAAGAGACAACATTTGCTGAAGGAGAGCACGCATCCCAAGGCAAAGAGAAGCACGGATTTCGAGGCAGTAGACAGCAAGGAAGAACAGGCCGTACCATACGGATTTGTGAAGGTCGTACATCATTTAATGTGCACAGAAATCGAGGAGGACAGCAGCTGCAATTTCTGAGAGTATTGGCATGCATTCCAAGGCTGTCGTACAGCATTTATTGGCACAAAAATTGAGATAACTGCTGTAATAAATTTCTAAGTGTATTTCTGTACAGTTCGTACAGTTTGGCACGAATTTTGAGGGCCGTACAACACGGTTTACAAGGAGCTGTTCATGTTGGGTTTTCTGTACAGTCTTAGCAGAGTTTTGGCACGAATTTCGAGACAGTCCGTACAACATTAATTGTTGGGACAGCTGTACAGTTGTACGGATTTCTGGTTTAGAAATTGAGGAGCAAAGCTACAAGAATGTCCAGATAAGTTTGTGTAAATTTCTGAAGATGAATATGCTGTAAAAGAATTTCTCAGAAGCTCTTAAATAATTCAAAGCCCTCTCTCACTGGTTTTCCCCTTGTGGGTTTTTCCAGGGTCGAAGTTAGACCGAAAATCTTTGTGTCTATATTTTTCTGAGTTTTGCATATTGCTGATATTTTATTTCTGCGTTGAAAACGATGTTCAGAATCCTCATGTTTCAGTTCTGAAGTTTATTTTCTGTTAAGTTTGTATATGCTGAAACAATGTTGGAACATATGCTGAAACAGTGCTGAGACATGCTGAAACAATGCTGGAACATATGCTGAAACAGTGCTGAGACATATGCTGAAACAGTGCTGAAACATATGCTAAAACAGTGCTGTAATATATGCTGAAACAGTGCTGAGACATATGCTGAAACAGTGCTGAAACATATGCTGAAACAGTGCTGTAACATATGCTGAAATAGTGCCGGAACATATGCTGAAACAGTACTGAAACATATGCTGAAACAGTGCTGGAACATATGCTGAAACAGTGTTGTAGCTAGTGCTGAAACAGTGCTGAAACATATGCTGAAACAGTGCTATAACATATGCTGAAACAGTGCCGAAACATATGCTGAAACAGTGTTGGAACACATGCTGAAACAATGCTGAAACTGGGTTTGGCATTTAACTTTGGCTGAAAAATCAGCGAGACTGAAACTGGGTTGGGGTCTAAAATTTTTACATGGTATCAGAGCTGAGTTGAAGAGAGGCAGGAATTTCAGCAGACAGAAAGTAGGGACAACAGTCACTTCACAGGGAAGATTTTTGAATTTGTGATTTTCAGCAGAAAGAGGGTCATGGCTACTGGTTTGAGGGTTGAAGACAGACTTGATGGGGCAACAAATTTTGGTGCTTGG
>ML779118.1:716698-728209 GCA_009831015.1 Picea engelmannii | reverse complement strand
ACATATGCTGAAACAGTGCTGAGACATATGCTGAAACAGTGCTGTAATATATGCTGAAACAGTGCTGAGACATATGCTGAAAGCTGAGACATATGCTGAAATAGTGCTGTAACATATGCTGAAACAGTGCCAGAACATATGCTGAAACAGTACTGAAACATATGCTGAAACAATGCTGGAACATATGCTGAAACAGTGTTGTAACTAGTGCTGAAACAGTGCTGAAACATATGCTGAAACAGTGCCGGAACATATGCTGAAACAGTGCCAGAACATATGCTGAAACAGTGTTGGAACATATGCTGAAACTGGGTTTGGCATTTAACTTTGGCTGAAAAATCAGCGAGACTAAAACTGGGTTGGGGTCTGAAATTTTTACATAAATAAGGGGAAAATCATTCTTATTTTTCATCATCTTTCACTGACACTTGTGAGTATTGAAATTTGTGCCCTATCTAGGGTTTCTTGGCTGAAATTTTAGGCGCACTTGTTGAGGAAGGCTAAAGTTGGAGTATTTTGGCAAGTTTCTTGGTGGATGTGTTCAACTAGGGTTTTTCTTGATGATTCTTGGTGTATGTAAGTGATATTTCTGTAATTCTTCTTAATTGAATGGTTAAAGTCTTATTTATCTTGAATTTACATTCAAGATTATGAAATTGCTTGATTAAACCCTAGGAAGACTAGCACATGTTATTGTCCTAGCTTTAAAAACCTTCAACTACTAGATCTTGTCAAGAGGCCAATTTTCTTGAAGCATTTGCTAGGGCCTTTCCATTGCAGCACCTCAATATCCATTGCTTCATCTTAGCCGTTTTTTGCTTCATCATTGAGTTAAAGAGGGAGAAAATCTACTAAGGCCTAGGGTTGCGTACACCTTAGTAGCTAGTTTCCCCTAGGGGTTGATAGTTGGAGCCTTGGGTTACCAACACTCCATCTATTTATCTCTCGTCTTTGACTCTCCTACTATCATTCTCCTTCAACATTTGCTGCCATATCATTGACTCCATTTGCCCTAAAGCACTAGTCTAAGTCCTCTTTAAGTAATTGATCAAAATAACCATCAAAACCTATACCTTGAGCTTCCTACTAACCATTTCTAACACTAGAATAGCCTAACCTACTAACATTATTGCTGCTCTTACTAAAGTAAGCTACATCCATTAATTGCAGCATTAAAATCTTATAAAAGAAATTGAAAGGGCTGATTATTTCATTGTTTGATTGCTTCTAATAAATGCTAATATTATGATGTTAATGGTTGAGTATTCTTAGTCATTTTGAAGCTGTTTTCAGGTACTCATTGCGAAGTATTTCGTTATAAATATTGCTGTTATAATTTTCTGTTTACTTCATCATTATCAGCCAATTGCTTTTATTGAGAAAGTCTATGGTTTTATGAAATGCTAACCAACAAGTGTACTTGCAAATATATATAGTTTTCTTGTCGCTTTGTTCCGGGCAGGTACACCTTGATATATTATCATTTAATTGGTTATAAAACTGGGACTTTCTGATCGGTGGTGACTTGTGAGAGGGGATCTTTTATTAACCATTTTGACCTTGTCTTCTCAAACCCCCAGGTCACCGGGGACGTCTCCCTTGGGCCTACAACCCTAAATAGAAAGAGGAATCCTATTGAGGTGACAGTGATATATAGGATACCCTCAAGTTATGCCAATTTGCTCTCCTTTTACCTTTCCTTCTATCAAAGTACAAATTGTGCGATAACAGAACCGTCATTTTCTTTAGCTATCATTTGACTCGATGGCCCAATGGTAGACGCTAGTTTCCCAAATCCATCCTAAGCTAGTAGTGAGTTACATTTTGTGAATTTCATTTGCTTATCTATCTGATTTGTTTTCTTTGACTTGGTCAATACACTGCAAACAGTGTCTAGGGATACCTCTTTGGTGTTGGCACGAACCAACCTGAGGCAAGAGGAGCTTAGGAGGTGACAGATCCTTTATTTATAAAATGCTCATCAAGGGATCATTTTGGGCAATGACATACCTTTTGAGTCCATACAACATTGACATCATGCCTTCATTTGTAACTATTTGTAAAAGATGATCCATATTTTGGGGAGGATAATTTTCTTTGAGAGACATTTGGTTGAAGTTCTTGAACTCAACACATAACTTGATTTCACCATTCTTCTTCCTCATGGATGCCAAGTTTGCTACCTGAGAAGAGTGCCTAGTAGGAGCAAGGATCTTGGCCTCTAACATCCTTTTGCAATTCTTTATGAATAATGGGAGCCGAATTAGGGTTGATAGGCTTTTTTTTGTCTGAATGATTCAGCTTCTTCCTGCAAGGGAATAGCATGTCTTATGCCATCAGTCTCATAAGTCTTAAATTCATCATAACCCCAATAAAAAACATCCCTATATTCTCTAATTAGATTTTCAATATCTCTTTTTTCATCTAGACTGCAAGCTTCCCCAATCCTGATTAGTTTAGGGATTTCCTTAGATCCAACATTGATATCAATGTGGCCTTCATCTTTGCTAAGGTCTGGACGTACTTTCATTCTATCAACCCTGTAAAAAGTTCTTTCCAAAATGATTAGTTCTCTAGGAATTTTGTTACGTTTCCATTGTATAGTCTTGTGTTTAGGACATGTGCTTCCTTCTCCTTGCCAATTGATTTCATGAGATGAAAACTCCTGCAACTCTGATGAGAATTTGATAATGTGAGAATCATCATTGGATACGTGCTAATACTTATAATGGTCAGGGACTAAGGGCCTAAATACCACTTCCATCTGGTGTTGATCTGCAAAAGCATCTGTGCAGGGCTGAAAAGTTGCAGCAGACACTACTATTACATCTGCTTCTGCTCTGTGTTGATCTGCAAAAGCATCTCTGTAGGGCTGAAAATTTGCAGTAGACTCTGCCATTGCATTTGCATGTGTGCTCATTTCTCTTGGAATAACATATATGGAGAATGATTGAAATAATTTGATAGTATCCCAAACAATGTTCCCATATTTCTTCAATCTGGCATTCTTGTCTGCACACAAATTCTTAGCTTGTTGGACTATCAGGTCAGAATCACCAATCACCTTCAATGCCTTAATCCTGATGTCTCTTGATAGTTCTATCAATGCATCATGCATAGCTACGTTGTCAGCACAATCGAATTCCAACCTGTATGAGAAAGACACAACCTTACCAAGTGAATATGTAAAGACAATTCGAGCTCCAACCCTTGTTATTGACCTAGCTCCATCAAAATGCATTGTCAACATGGATGACACCTGTTTTGATCCTCAGATAAAATGACTGCAGAATGCGGTAATGAATTTTGTGTCAATATTGCTTAGTTTCCCAAGTCATCCTCCACACTTAGGGTTCATTCATAGGTTCTTATGGATTGTCAACATGTTACCTCTTCATTGGTTCTCTTTACAACTTCACATAAGTGTTTTCAGGGGTTGGTATAGTAGCATAGGACCAATCTAGTTGGATATTCCCTCCTAAGGTGCCAGCTCACCTTCTAGACAACAACATACCCCAAGCATTCGGAACATCAACAACCACATCCAGGGAAAGGCTAATATTAGGATATGCAACAAATTGGACTTGTAGATCCTTAATCATCCCAAACGACACCTTGATTTCTCTGGAATCCATAGCAAACATTTCTATATGGCCTTGTAACCTAAAGCCCTAGCCGGTTCATAATTTTTAATGGCATAACATTGCCCACAACTCCAGAATCGAGGATACAGTTGTGAAGTAGCAAGTTATTTATCGTCAATGTAATGTAGAAGGGTGAATGGCTTCTATTTGTATCTCCTTGGTTCATACTCAGGTCTTCAGCTATGTCTATTTCATCACCCATGCTTAGCAGTTTCCTAACTTTTTCCTTTAGACATGCCATCTTCAATAGATCAACTTATGGTATCTGAATTTTTATCTTAGATAGCTCATGGGTGAGACAAATGCATGGGCCAAATCAAAATCAATCTTGTCATTGCTTGATGCACGTTGTTTCTGCTGCATTGTTTGGCCCTGCTGCTGAGGTAGTGGATTTGTCTTATTTGCATCAAGGAACTTCCTTACTGCTGGTTTATTCCTGTTGTAATGTCTGTATCAGGGGATTTTCCTGTCTTCTTGGCATTTGTTCCAGGGTTCTGTTTCAGCTGAGGCTTCACAGTGACTTCTGAATTAGAGGGATTGTTCCTGCACATGTGTGTGGTTTGTGCCGCTATGCTGCCCACTCTAGCTTGGATTTCTTACATGGAAAGGATGTTACCTGGATAACTTTGCAATCTGTCAACCTTCACGCTGTTTTTCTTTATGGCTGCTAGCTGTTCTTCTGTTAGTGAAAATGTTCCTCTCTTAGTCAAGTCTTCTTGTGCTTCACAGTGACTTCTGAATTAGAGTACTTGTTACTGCACATGTATGTGGTTTGTGCCACTATGCTGCCCACTCTAGCTTGAATTTCTTACATAGAAAGGATGTTACCTGGATAATTTTGCAATCTTTCAACCTTCACACTGTTTTTCTTTATGGCTGCTAGCTGTTCTGGTGTTAGTGAAAATGTTCCTCTCTTAGTCAAGTCCTCTTGTCTTCCTACATACGATCCCAACAAACTCCGTGTTTCAATATATCTTCTCATTGAGAAACCACGTATGATTGTACATGTATTTTGTTATGGACTTCACCTTCCCCATAATAGTTTTGCCCCATTCATGTTTTCCAATTTCTAACATCAAGTCTAAACAATGAGTTGAATATTATCAACAATCTACTTGCTGCCACATGGGAAGCATCGTCTATGACAATCTGAACAACATTCCACATTGACCTCCAACACAACTTATTCAAGTAGGTCACTCAACAATGAGTCACTCTTACTCGTCGAAAATATCTTAAAAAACACTTGATTTTGGTCTTCAAATGTGGCACAAATGCTTTTTTAGACTAGAGGGCCCTCCCTCTAAAAACGAAGCAACACCAAAACCACAAAGAATGATATAAAAGGTGCAAAGTGTATTTTTTGCCAAGGAAAACTTCATGGAATCCCCCCCTCTTCCCTGGAATATCTAGATGCAGGGTGTCTCAATCGATAGACACAATAGCAATTAGTAAGCCAACATGAATCTGTAGAAATTGTTGCACACCTACAAGATCTAGAATCTAATTGAAAAGTAATACAATATCAATTGAGAAGAAGAAAGAGAGGAGAATAATAGAGCAATCAAATTCTCATTAACCTCTGAAAGAATAATATTCATCCAAGGATGAACGAATAATCATTATAATACAATGCAATTGAATGGAATATATAAGAATTAGTCGTGCAACTATGATAGGCTTAACTACATGCAAAGTGGAGTGAGCTAGCTCATCCATGCTAAGTGGAGTGAATTAGCACATTCATAGAAAGTGGAGCGAACTAGTTCATGCATGCAAAGTGGAGTAAACTAGCTCAAGCATGCGAAGTGAAAATGAGTATGCATGTGAGGGAAAATGATGCATGTACACCAACATAATCAAATAGACTCAAACGTCATCTAGACTAGAACTGGAGACGTCATTGTGAACTCTGCCTTGAAACAATCTATTCAAACCATATGAGCTAACCCACTAGTCTCTATAAGTTGTATTTGTATGGATGTTGGCCAAGTATTTCTTAGTAAGTTATTGGAGACTCATAGAGTTGTGGTCAATTTGGGCAAGTTGGCTAAACTTTTCAACTCGACTTGCTATGCTATGAGCTAAGTTGTCTCGTGGAAACTCACTGGAGTATTGACAACTCCTATGACTATTATTTATGTTCAAGTCAAAACGAAAAAAATAAAGAAGAGACAAAGAAATGAAAATAAATAGTTCATCCAAGATAATTTGATGTAAAAAAATTAGCAAGTTACATCCCTACAATATCTTCTATCATTATGCATCCCTACATTATACATCACTCACAAAAAAAGAACTCTCTCTATTTCAAAAATAAAGTATCATGCATATAAAAAATATTAATGGAGGCACTATAGTTGTAAGTCATTAGAGAAGCAGGGACTTGCAAACCTCAAGTTTGAAACCATTCAAAATGAAAGGTGTCTAACAGAGTTTAGAGTTAATGTAGTTTCAAGTAACATTATGCATTAGTTTGACATTGAAATGAATGACTTTTGAAAATTTTGAAATCTATGGAAAGTGGTTGTTTGGCTTTGAAATGAACGACTTTTGAAAATTTTGAAATCTATGGAAAGTGGTTGAGTGGAATGTTTGAAAAATAAAGGAAATGGTTATTTAATCGGTACAATATAGAGGATAATTTTGGTGTTTGTGTTTTGTTGGATTTGATGATGGAATATTCATTTAAGGGCTATGCGATGAAATATTCARGTTCATATTTGCTAGCTGGCTGCAAAATATCATTAGTCAAAATAATAGTGATGGGTGTCCATATGATTCATAAAATTACATATTTTCCATTTTAAAGGAAAGGCAATAGATGAAGTGTGCCTACAAATAGTGAATCATGTGATAGCTTAGTAGCATGCAATGCATGTTAAGTTTTTAGTGTTGTTATTAGGTTATTTCCAAATTACATGAGCATTTAATGCATTTCCAAAACAACAACATAAAGAGGATCACTAAAAGAAACACAATCACAAGGTATGCTACATTTTATCTTGGGAAACTCTCATGGGGGAGAAAACCCAGCAAAAACTTCCTCAATAATAGATTGTCAATACAATGCCAAGATTAAGACCAAAAAACTAAAGATAAACCAAGACTGAGCAGGCGCCTCTCTTCTCCTTCCTCCTGCAACTGCATTTTCAAGCTGAAAGTAACATCAATAACACAAAGCTGGAACAACAACATCATCAACAACACGAGGTTGGAACATCATTATCAACAACACGAAGCTGGAACAACATCATCAACAACACGAGGCTGGAACATCATTATCAACAACACGAAGCTGGAACAACATCATCAACAACAACACGAGGCTGGAACATCATCATCAACATGTGGCAACATAATGAGACAAGTGTATTAACAACAACATTTTGTGGTACCCTTACCGGACCTTCGGGATCTGCCCATGAATCATAAGATTCCCTAGGATATAAAATCCTAACAAGCTACCACGTGGTACTCTGACAGACCGTCCTTACCAGACCTTCAGGATTTGCCCAGGGATGATTAATCCCCTAGGATATAAAATCCTAACAAAGCTACCCGTTGTTGGTCAGGATACCATAGTATCATTAACATCACTCCCCCTTTCGAGGGAGGTCCTTTCAGACTACACCAAGCTTGTCTCAGAAGTACTCAAACTTCGCACGAGACAAAGGCTTGGTCAACACATCTGCAACCTGCTCATTTGTGCTAATATATTAGAGCTTTACAACTCCCCTCTGCACCATATCAAGAATGTAGTGGTACCAGATCTCTGTGTGCAGCATGGGCCAATTGGGAAGCCATATGGCTTCAAAAGTTGTTGATAGGTTTGTTCGATTTGGAGATGGAATCCATCGTCATACATGGAGGTTCTTGAATACGTTCTTTCGCCCATGGTTCCTTTTGGGGCACCATACTTCTCTACATCTTGAATAAGTTCTTTCGCCCAAACTAGTTGTCTCTTGTGAGAGATCGTCATACAGGGAGGTTCTTGATATTCTATCATATCATGATCTTCTGGACTCATCATCAGGGGTAACTGTAACTTCCTTCACGGGTTCTACAACTCTGGGAGCTACAAGTTCTTCTTCATATACTTCTTCAAGTTGGCATTTCCTTGATCGTTTGAGTGTTGCATCTTCATCAAAGGTTACATCTCTGCTGATATCAATATGATGGTAACTTGGTATGTAAATTCTGAAGGCCTTAGAGACCTCACATTATCCAACAAATATTCCCTTCTTTCCTGAAGGATCCAACTTGGTTCTCTTTTCTTTTGGCATGTGTACAACTACTAGACAAACAAATAGTTTGAGATGGCTTACTTCTGGCTTCTTTTCGGTGAACATTTCTTCGTGAGTTTTGAATCCAAGTGCACTATGAGATAATTTGGTTTGGACATATGTTGTTGTTCTTGTTGCTTTAGCCCATAAGTGCATTGGAAGATCTTGATCGTTTTATTTTTTCTTTTTGCTACACCATTTTGTGGAGGATTGTAGGGAGTGGTGAGCTCCCTCTTAATCACAACATTTATGCAAAAGCTTCCAAATTCATTTGAAGTGTACTCTCCTCCATTGTCTGACCTGAGTATCTTGATTTTCCTTTTGGAGAGGTTTTCTACCAAGGCTTTGAATTCCTTGAACTTTCCAAGTACTTCATCTTTTGACTTGAAGAAATAAACCCAAGTCTTACGAGAGTAATCGTCAATAAAAGATACATAATATACATACCTGCTTAGAGAGGTTGATGGCATTGGACTGCATACATCTGAGTGGACAAGTTCCAAAATTCCTTCTGCTTTACCGTTGCTCTTTGGAAAAGTATTCTTTATGTTCTTTCCTTGTGCACATCCCTTGCATACACCTTCATGATCAACCTTTAGTTCTGGTAAAATCTGTAACTACCTTGTTGACATATGGTAAGGCTTTGTAGTTGATGCCAGTTAGTCTTCTATGCCAAAGTTCACAAGGAATTTCCGTAGAGTGAGTTAAGGCTATATCTGAGTGACCCTTTAACTCCACCTTCTTCTATTCCAATAACAACTGCATCTTCTATAGTTTTTCCTTTAGACCACATAAGAACTTCACTATTTATGAATGCAACCCTGAATCCTTTCTTATCTAGGGATGAAATAGAAAGTAAGTTCTTTTTCAAACCTGGTACAAAGAGTACATCCTTCATTCTCATTGGAGTTCCTGAATCAAGTTTATAGGTGGCTTCTCCCATTCCTTTGATAAGGTACTGGTAATCATCTCCAAGTGAAACGTTTTTGGTGAAGTCCTTTTCTATAATGTTGGAGAGATTGTTCTTATGACCTGTCATGTGCTTAGAGGCACCACTATCTATGAGCCAAGTATCCTCTCCAGTTGTCACTGATCCTGAGAGAGCGGAAAACAAAACATATTCTTCAATCTCTTCTTTAGTTAACTTCTTGGGTGGCTCATCATCTTCAGCTGCATGTGCATGATGTCTTTTGTTATTTCTCCTCTTGTATTCTTCCCTTATGGAAAGGCAATTCTTAGCAATGTGTCCCATATTATCACAATGATAACATTGATAAGAGGAGAAATATTTTCCCTTTCTTTGACCTTTATGATATTTCTGGAATCTCTTTAGGGAGTGAGATTCTTTATGAGAGTGGGTCTCCTTTTGAAAATGAGACTTTTTCTTTCCACCCTTAGCATGAGCAACTAGGGCTTGATCTTCATCTCTTAATAGGATGGCTTCTCGGTTGGCCACTCTTGCTACTCCTTGAACACATTCTTCCCATAAACTGTCAAATTGGAGTTTCTCTTTTATTGCACAAATAGTTTGGATGAAGGCATCCCAAGGTCTTGTGGGACCATTAAGAGTTGTCATCACGAGTTCATCTTCATCTAAGTTGTCTCCAATTGCCTCTAACTGTTCCTTGAATTGAGAAACCTTAGAGAAATAGTCTTGAGTTGTTTCTCCTTTTTGCATCTTTGTATTCTTGAGTTGGGTTCTCATGTTCATCTTCCGGTTGATGTTCTTTCCTTAATACATTCTGGTTAGGGCATCAAACATATCTTTTTGATTATTCTTAGAAGACACTTGAGGGATCAAGTGGTCTTTAATGGAATCTACAATTATTCTTTCATCCCTAATCATATCCTTCTTGTACTTCTCTTTGGCTTCATCTTCTTCGGGTTCCGATACATTTTCTTTTATGAATTTTGCAAGGTCATTCTTTTCAAGAATGAGTCCAATTCTGTACTTCCAGGCACATAAATTTTGCACACCTTCTAACTTGTCAACAAGCCTGGTGCTTGCGGACATCTTGACCTGGAGCTAGGAAAATGACCATAAATGAAAGTGCTCGAAAATGAATCTAAACTTACCAGGAGATGCGTTGGACTGAGGCAAGTTTGCTGGAGCAGACCGTTTCTGAAAATTCCAAGTTTTACCCCTTGAAACTTGACCTGCGCAATTCTGGACTGGTACTTATGGTAGTGATTCTGGTTTCCTAGTACCAATCAAAACTAGGGTTTGACTTTTCGGAGAATCTGGCCATTGAAAAAATTCGATCAAGCTGCCAAAAGATGGCTAGGATAGGGCGTACTTCCCAAGATAGTTTTTGGTCAAAAATTCCTCTTCAGTAAAAAAACCCTATTTTTCTTATACGACAACACTAACGTCTAGATACCTAGTGAAAGATGCTCTATTCAGTCAAGCTCTGATACCATGTTAAGTTTTTAGTGTTGTTATTAGGTTGTTTCCAAATTACATGAGCATTCAATGCATTTCCAAAACAACAACATAAAGATGATCACTGAAAGAAACAACCACAAGGTATGCAACATTTTATCCTCAAAAACCCTCATGAGGGAGAAAACCAAACAAAAACTTCCTCAATAATAGATTGCCAATACAATGCCAAGACTAAGACCAAAACACCAAAGATAAACCAAGACTGAGCATGTTCCTCTCTTCTCCGTCCTCCTACAACTGCAACTGCCTTTAAGATATGCGCACTATATGAGTGAGAGTGAGTGTGTTCAAATGAGGCACCATCCTCACATATAAATACAAGTTGAGGAGGCGCTAGGGTTATGTCTCTTCACTTGGTGGGGCCAACTTCTCCTAGAAGTGGTTAAAACCACTTTATAATTACTAGGGGCCGACTTTACAAATACCACTATACAAATGTAGTTTGACCAATCCGCAAAAGGGGATTTGATCTTATACATGATCCGACTTGATCGATCTGCAAAAGGGGATTTGATCTACAAAATAATAACTCAAATATAATTAAAATATTCTTCGAAGTTACAATATTTCAACATTGACATTGACATTTAACCAAAAAAGAATCAAGAATGGGGTGTGTATATGGGTTTGTAGCAAATGCAATAGAGACAATTTACTAATGAAAGAGACAAATACCATGGTAATTTTTTTGATTACTTAACTGATTAATCAAGTCAATGTATATTCACCTTTGTGAACAAGATGACATGTTTTAATTTGAATTTTTTATCCAAAATTTTCCAATGTGATAATGATATATTATTGGAGATTGTTTTTGATGATGAACATTGCCCATGATGTTATCTTGTTGGATTATTACTTTTTTATATCATATAGTTGACTAAGGAACTTATATAGCTTAATTATGCTCATTTGTTTAGGGAAAACTAGGGCACCATGATACTAATGAATATAATCTACACCAATCCCAATAGTATATTAATAAAATATTCTAATAATTTTTCCTTATTATACAATAAGTTACATTATATATGTGCATTGTAATAAACTTTAATACATATGATGCATTATCTTCTCTTACATAAAACCATGCAAACTAGTTCATTGCCTAACCCACTAATAGTGATTTCCAATA
>ML779118.1:678333-689314 GCA_009831015.1 Picea engelmannii | reverse complement strand
TTCATAACAAATAGATGCATATTAGAATAATCACACCTGGGTTGCATCATTCCTCTGAATGTGTTGGATCTATGGCAAAAGATCCCTTCTCCTACAAATACTCTTTAGGGTTTAACCATTAACCATATGTGAGTACATACCTCTGATAGCATTTGCAGGTAGTGGCTCCATCTGGTAGCAGCAGTAATCATTGCCAACTCTTGAGAAAATTTCAAGGATGATTGCAACTGGTTCTACGACTGCAACTGCAGCTGGTTCTAAGACTGCAACTGCAACTGCAACTTAGGGTTTTATGAGGAAACCCTAAATTTTCAAACTTAGAATTTTGAAATTCTGATTCAGGGGATAGATGCGCTCGGCTGAGGTGAGTTAGCTGGTGCAGTTGGAATTTCGAAAATCCAACTTTTACCCCATCAAACTTGATCTGCGGATTTTTTGACTGGTGCTTTTGGTTTTCTGGTACTTCTGGTACTTTGGTACTTTTGGTACTCTGGTTTTCTGGTACTTTGTGAAACTAGGGTTTCACTTTCCGGGAGATCTAGCCATTGAAAAGGTGCACTCTAAGTGCCAAAATGATCCTTGGGGGAGGGCGCAACTTTCTAGATAGTTTTAGGGTTGAAAAGATTCACTTTTGCAAAACCCTAATTTTTGGGTATGGTAACAGTGACGTTTTTCTCTTGCGAAATATGATTCCTTCAGGTTGGCTCTGATACCATGTTAATGTTTATGCCATTATTATAGTTCTTTGCATTTCAATAGATAAGAGCATAATAAGAACAAGATCACTGAGAAATACACATTTACAAGAGACACAACATTTATCCTGGGAAACCCTCTAGGGGAAGAAAACCCAGCAAAAACTTCCTTATCATAAATAGCTTATACAATGTTCAAGAGATAACTCAAACCAATACAGATAGTCCTCCCCAAGAGATGCACCACTCTTCTTATCCTCTCTCCAACTGGTAATTGCAGCTTGCCTCATAAGATAATGAGAAAGTGAGTTGTGTGTTAGAAGTGAGGCGCTAGCCTCCTATATATACAAGACTGGCACGTGTGAAAGGGTTTCACTGGCAGGGCCGACCTCTCACTCTGGGTGGGTAAACCCACCTTTAATTAATTCTGGGTCTTCAATAATAACTGTTGGGGCCAACTTCTTATTCTACCCTTTATAATTGTCTGATGACCAATCTGCAAAAGGGGATTTGGTCCTTATACAATTACCGACATGATTAATCCACAATGGGGATTAATCCTAATAATAACATAACAATAATAATAAGAATGCTCTTTGCAGTTACATTATTTCAACAGAAACTGTCGGCTGAAGATTCCACTTGGGAAGACGATTATTTTATACTAAAGCATCCAAAGTTACTCAAGTGTTGCAGACAACACTTGTCTCAAGGGGAGGGGTATGTTAAGCCCTAAATAGTGGCACATTACCCCTTAATTGGGGCATATTACATTAGTAATGTTACTTTATTTATGTCGGATTGGGTCCATTAGTTGTAATTGTACCTCCTAGTCTCCTATATATACCAAGGAGACATTTTCATTTTGAATCATCTGGTATTTGGACATTTATGTGGTGTATAAAGAGGTTGCCCCCTCGAAGAGGCTTATCGTCTGAATTTCTATCTTTTTCAAGGCGTTGAGTACTTATTATGAGGTTTTTCTATGCTATAGTGATATTTGGTTCTTAACAGTAGATCGTATGAATTTTGTGAATTCGCCAATTGTATGATCCATTTCTTTCATTTTCATTTTCATTTTCTTTTCTTTTTTTAATTAATGAGCAGCTAATACATGCTTTCAATTGTTGGCTCCCTTTAGAGGTTCATAGGATTTATCCATGCATTTGAAACTTTTGGGCGATTGGACATGTAAGTTGTATAATTCTCTTGTAATTCTTTTGGGTGATCTCACTCATTCTTATGATATTCCGATGGGTATAGACTACGAGACATGCAATTTTAGTTTTGAAGAGGTCAATGCAGTGAATTATGAGTTATTGAAGAGGCTAAAATAATTCATTGTCTTCAATAAATCTTCTCTTCAAAAGTCCAAAATATTGGTTTTGAATATTTTAAAAACTATCCAATAACCTATATCTATGAAGTCTTGATTTCAAAAAAAGTATTATCATCTTAACTAATCAAAATAATACTATGTATAAAAAAAACTCATGTAGGAAGTATCACCTTCTATCAACAAAGTATAAGATTCAGAAGTTGGAAGATGAGATAACACGACACGCCCTCTCTAATTTATTCCAGGATCAAAGAGATTTCATCTAACTTTTATTTTTCCTTTGACAAAGAATTTACTTCCCCATTCATCTCTCTAAAAATATGTTCAAAATAAATGGTTTTAAAGAATTTGATCACCTTTTTTCATTGTTCATCAATAGGCCTCTGAGTGATATTCGATAGCTTAATTTCCCCATTCATCCAATTTATAACCAAGCTATATTCTTTAGAGATCCAAATATGCTTAATATTTTTGTCCATAGCACACTTTATAAGAAATACTAAAGCCATAAACTCAACATACATATTTTTCCCTTCTCCTAATCCTACTTTAAATTGGACACTATGATTCTTTGAAAGAAACAAGATGCCACCTGCACTACCGAATTCTAGGAGACCTTGATTGGATCCATCGAAAAATCCCCATGATTAGGATTTATCAATGACCACCTCCTCTGTCTATCTATTTCTCTTCTATTTTCTAGGCATTTTATAGCCGAAGAAATAGATCTAATCTCTAAGAAGCATTAAAAATTGGGCATGTGTTTTTCCTCAAATATTTGAGAATTTATTGCGAGCTAGTGCCCCACATGATCATGCAAGGTAGAAACATGAATTCCTTTAGTTTTTTTTTGGTTAGGAATTCTTCTATAGTATCTCCTATCCATCCATCTCTACTACTGTTAAGTAATTAGACTCTGTCCAAATTTGTCTTGCATAAGAACATTTTATAAGTAAATATATTGTTTCCTCATTCTATCTCCATAATATTTAGATCCTCGTCCCTTGTTGACTTCGCTTTTGCATACCTCCTATGTTAGAGCTTTATTCTTGATGGCTAGCCACATAAAGATTCATGTTTTTTTTTGTGCTTTTGAGCTTTCATAACACTTTCCATCACCTGTCAAGGTGTTGTGCCTCAGTTGAAAACTTTGCTTGATATCCCAACTTTGTTGTATACTCTTCTAAAGCTTGATTTTTTGACCAAGTTATCGTGTCTTCTTCCTCCCCAAGCGAACATGGCTCTAGTGAATACTATCCACGTAGGACTACCATAATTCTACATTTACACCTTCCAACCCCAACCTTTGTGCACTCACTCAACCTTGCTTCCATATCCTTGTTGTTTTTCAGGTTTGCTACTTGGTTAAGAGTTTAGAAACCTCTCCTTTCAATAATATCTATAAGCCCCTTTGGTAGTCTAAACAAAATTCTACAACCTATCTAGGGAACTACACCAATCCCGACCTGGTCATCATTTCCCACCTTCCATGCCAACTAGTTGACAATCATAGGAAAGGCAAGAACAAGTGCCTTCTAGTGGGTAGAGACATTATTTATATCCTTGCATTTCTAATCCAAATCATTAAACAACCATGCCCTATGTATTTCTACATTATTATTTGTTTCCATAACTTCTCATGTTTTATTACTCTTGACAAGCTCTGTCACCGATGATGTCCCAAAGAAGTAGATATTCTTTAAAATACAACCTCCTCCTCCCTCTTTTGGATTATTTATGTTCTTTCACTTTACTAAGGAGACATCCTCGTTATATTTTTTTCCTATCAATAGGAATTTGAAGCATTTCTTCCTAATCTTTTCTAGAATTCCCTTTGGAATGTGTGCTAAAGAATGCTAGAATGCTAGAATTGTTTTCATAATTGTCTCTATGCCTACTATACTTTGTATGCATGGCTATGGTATTTGCATGGAGTTTAGTTGATTCTTTCTATTTGATGTTGAATGAGAATTACTAGAATTTCATTGTGAAAATTTACAATAGAAGAAAGAGTAAACTTATATAAGGCTCAAAATTGGCAAGAACAAGAAGGCCTTGAGTTGAGGAAAGGTGCTCAAAATGAATGAATTCGATTTCAAAGTATCTTATCTGTATTCATCGATGACAAGCAGTGATGCACACACCATGGATAGAGTTGCAGAGAAGAGGGGGATAGTTTTGCAAGTACTGAGTGTGATCCAAAATGTGCAAGTTTTGTAAATGCAACAACAACAACTGCAAAAATATCTAATAAATAATCCAAAAATAGAGTCTCATGGTTCAATATTAATAACTATGATGAGACCAAAGCAGTAATTACCCATCATATTTCTTCTAGTTTATACTCCAATCTCCATTTGAAAGTCTCTTTCAACATTTTAGACACTTTTTTCATCTTCCAATTAGGTGCCCTCAAGTATCGAGAAAGAAAAACATATGAACCATACATGAGGGTTAATTGTCTAGACTCTAACCAATAACACCATTGAGATTAAGCACTCTTTTTTTTATCTTAATTTTTTCCCTTATCTGAATGTAATACAACATTAAAGTTTAGGTCATATAAAAGGTTACAATCATGTCATGAACTAATCAGAATTGTGTTATCTGCCATGATAAAAAGACTACCAACAACTATACCATTTATCAAACTACATTGCAACCAATGAGGAAATCTGCCAGAATACAAAACATGACCTGTTACGCCCGGAGGAATTGATCATATAACCATAGGAAAGATGATTGGAGTAATGCAGATGGTTGTTCCATTATAGTAGGAAGATGATTGGAGAAATGCAAATGGCTCTTCCATTATAGTAGAAAAGATGATTGGGGCAATGTAAATGGTTGTTTGATTCATCTACCTGTTTGATTGTCCTTGATTTATGTTAAGCATAAAACTTTGATGAATTTCAATTCCAGATGTTTTGAGTTTTAAATGGCATCCTTCATTTTATTGGTTGATCAAGAACCCTAATAGTATTTTGGTTGTTGAATTGTAGTAGTATTTTTCAATGTGAGTTTAATCATCAATATGGAACTGAAATCTACTTTTTAGAAACTACAAGTAGGTCTATGAAACTCTTTTTTTTCCCCTTCTTGGTCCACAATGTTAATGATTACAACTGTGTGAGACATCCTCCAAGACACAGACTGAGTGAGTCAACCTGAGAGAGATCCCATGAGTTGGGTGTGCCCATGAGATGGGTGCATGGTTCCTCTCTGAAACGGATATGGAACGTTGTTCCCATATGTGGGGTGAGGAAGCCCATGAGTTGGGTGTGTGGTTCCTCTTTGAGATGGAGAGGGAATGTTGTGTGCCCCTGTGGGGTGAGGAATCCCATGATTTTGGTGTGTCGTTCTCTCTGAGATAGAGATGAAACAATTTATTGGTCTCCTCTGTGTGTAGAGAGTTGAGATGATGTGATGCTCCAGATGGTTCTTTTGTGAGACACGATGAGAAAGAGATTTGTTGAGTTGGATGTGTATGTGGATGAGCACAAGTGAACGTGATCCTAGTGGCTGAGCACTAGTGAGTGTGATTCTCCTGTGAGATGCAATGAGAAAGAGATTTGTTGATTTGGACGTGCATGTGGTTGATCACAGGTGAACGTGATCCTAGTGGTTGAGCACTAGTGAGTGTGATTCTCCTATGAGACATAGTGAGATAGATATGTGGACATCCCTATGGCGGAGCATAGATGGATGTGCCCCTAGTGGCTGAGCACTAGTGGGTGTGTGAGATCCCTTGCTATATTGTCCAAGAGTCAAACTTACCTGTAACCCTATTTGTGATGTAAAGGGTACAGGTCGACCCCACCAGAAAGTGAAAGATAATTATTGTAAAAGATAATTAATATGGTAATTATTAATTATATTGTGAGTTATTGAGGTCGGCCCTGTTGTGCCAATAGAAATTACTTTTGATAGGCTCAGTCTAATATAAATAAAGGTAAATTCCCCATTGAGGAATCATAACAAAAGTGTGAGTTTGGAAATTTTAGCAAGTACTTGTTCTTGGGCTGAAGTGCACACCTCTCTTGGGCGCTAGCTTTCTAGGTTTTGTGAGCACCTTTTTGTGTGCTAGGTTTATGGTGTGGGAGGTCTTTCTCTTGAAGAATATAACAAAGGATTGGCTGGGTTTTCTTCCCTTGTTGAGAAGGGTTTCCTAGGATACTTCTTGTGTACTTGTGCATGGTGTTTCTTCTTGTGATCTCGGTTACTGCAACAAATTGTTTATGGTGTAACTGCAATTGTCTATGGTTCAAGTAAAATACTAAAATTGGAATGAAATTTATGCTTGAGGATATATTATTGAAAAAATCAATATGGTATCAGAGCATAGGTCTTGAAGAACCCATTGCACAAGAAAATTCCAGTCATCCTCTCTCTTCTGCAAAACCATACGACCCTCCTAGGGTTTCCAGAACTTCCATACGACCTCCCTTTTTGAGGTGTTTCAACACTTTATATTTGGACGATGGGGCTAAAAAGTGTATAGGAGTGTACGACCTCCTTCAGCACACCTCCAACAAGCTTCAGATTGCATTTCTGAGCATTTTGATTTTTTGGCCCTAGGGTTTGTAGGGTTTCATTAATTTCTATAGAAATTTCAGAATTAAGGTCTCTGCAACTCATTGAAGGAGCTCTTCAACTCACCAGTGTTCTCCTATCGTTCAAGGTTGATTGTTGGCAGTCATAAGCCCAACAAAACCTAAGGTTGCTAGCCTATCCTAATCGTTAGGTTTTCTAGCCTAGTTGACAAGGGTTTGTGAAGAATTTGAAATATGGTGACACCATGGCTACCTTCTTCATGAATATGTCAGAGGAAAGAGATCATCCAAGTGCCATTAGAGAAATAATATCAACACCCTCAGGTATGCATTTGTATCATTTCCATGAGGGTACTTGTAGGAGGAAGGAACCTTGCTGAAGTCATGGATCCATAGGGATCTCAATGCATTCAGAGGAACAACACAGTGGAAGTGAAGACTCCAAGTTTGATTCTTTTAATTATCATGCCCATAACCTACATTTCTAAAATTTGCTACATTACAAGTAGGTGTTGTAGCTATGACAACAATCCTTAAATTGTTTTGATTCTAGAGATGTACTCATTATTCTCCTTTAGGAGATATTCTTGTTTTGTTTCCTTCCGTTTGTTTTCTTGTTCTAGGCATGTTAAAAACCCTAGCTTGGAGATTATTCTAACAGAGCACTGCTCGATTGGAGGTTTCTCCCTCGAAGAGGCCCGTGAACATTGTTTTCTGAATCAAAGTGCTATTTTTGTTTTTGTTCTTATATCATTTATGTGTTATCGTGGAGATTATGTTGGTTATATTATTGTTATTCTGCCATTTCTAGCATTTTATTTATGTTCTGCATACTTTTTATATCTGGTATATTACAAGTGGTATCAGAGCACTTTCCTTGGCAGAAATTGTGGGAATTTTTTTTTCAGGGTAGAGACGTATTCTGATGTCTTTAAGCCACATAGATTTGTTGTTACGGGCATAAACCCATGGTTGAGGGATTCATACATGAAGGAAATACAAGTGGTTCTTAAGCGCACATTTGTTGGCCACCCTTGTAACCCCTGTTGGTACCCCTTCGAGTGGTAGCGCATCATATAGCACCTGTGTACGGATCGACCTAGATTTTCTGAAGCACTCTTTAGATAAACCGATCGGCCGCCTAACTGCTATAGTGCCACCGAGAACATCACTCGGTAATATACTCTCTAGTACCTGGGTAGTCAGGTAGTACGACTAAGGGTATAGTCTATCCTACTTAGTTAGTGCCATGAGATATTGGGCCGAGTACTATTGTTGGACCCCACACATATATCAGAGAGCTATAGCACAGGGAAAACTCTTGTCTGTAGAAACCTTGAATACCTAACCCTTGGGGGACAGAAACATAAACAAATTAAAACAGACAAGATCTGTTGCCACACAACTGTGTTCGGGTTGTCAAATCACTACACTTTTCTTACTGGTTAAGCATTTGGGGATTTCATCGCTGCAGTTTTCTTCAGACCAGAGTATAACTCCGCAGGTAAGAGGTCTGGAAATTTTTTCACCATTATTTGAGACATATTCCATTGGATTCATCTCTTCGCCCTTATTACATTCATCCATATAATTTTTCAGCAAAATTTTTGACCCCACCTGCCCCTTTTCAATTCACCCATCCTCATGGCCCATACCCATAGCCAAGACTTGGAAGCTCGCTTCAACACCTTGCAATCTGGTCTCCTTGAGACCCAAAAAGAAGTAAAACAACTCAGTGCCAATGTTGCCTCCATCAATACAACCATCAATACAACCATAAATACAACCATGCAGTCCTCAATGGAGGAAGTCAAACAAGAACTGACCACCTATCTTGAATCTATCTTTGCATCACTCTGCACCAAACTGAAGATCCCTACAGATGACCCTTTCTCTGACGCACCTCCAAAGATTGAAGGTGAACATTCCTCCCATTCTCATACCTTTCAACACCATCACTTTCAACGCGACCTACGCCTTTCGCAGGTGGATGTGACCAAATTTGATGGCTCGGACCCCACTGGTTGGGTAACCCAAATGGAACATTATTTCTCTTTATACGGCATTACAGATGACTTGGCCAAACTCCGGTATGGTGTTCTCCATCTAGATCAAGAACGTTGGCAATGGTGGCAATGGAGAAAAACTTCCCGTCAAGGGTATATTACTTGGACCCAATTTGTGACTGAGCTTTATGAACATTTTGACAATGAAACCAACCATTTGAGTCGTTTGACAAAGTTGAAACAATCAGGAACAGTAGAAGACTTCATAGTTTCCTTTGAGCGCCTGGATTTTCGAACAGAGGGCGTGACTGATGCTTTCTTTCGAGAGTGTTTTATCAGTGGCCTCAAGGAGGAGATTAGGGCCCATGTCCTCATGGCTCGACCCTCGAGTTGAGTGGAGGCTACTAAAAGAGCTAAAGAAGCACAACAGGTTGTATCCTCTCAAAACCGAAAACCCTCCTTTATCCCTCGCCCTAAACCCGTAAATCCCACTACTCCCTCCGCCCCATTTAAGATCCAAAAATTGACCAGGGATGAAATGGTTGAACATCAACTCAAAGGCCTTTGTTATAATTGTGATGACAAATATTTCTCGGCCCACAAGTGTAAGGAACAAAAGCTTTTTATGGCCATCTCTGAGGATATTTAATAAGAGGATGTTGAAACTCCCCTTGTGTCCGAGTCACCTTAAATCACTGACATAACCCCTCCCTCAGACCCTCCCGAAGTGGAACCGGTCATTTCCCTCAATGCTCTCACTGGCTTCTCTGCTCCACAAACCCTCAAGTTAATCGAGTACATCAAGCATCGGAAGGTCATCATTCGGAAACTCATTGCTACATCCATGTCGTCAACAATTTCCAAATCATGATTGCCAATGGTGGTTCAATGAAATGTGGAGGGCGCTGTGAAAATGCTCATCTCCAAATCGATGACTACCACCTAAAATCCCATATGTTTGCTATTGACATGGGTGGTTGTGACATTGTGTTGGGTGCAGACTGGCTAAGGAATTTGGGTCCCATTCTCATGGATTTTAAGGAATTAACCATGCAATTCGACCAGGAAGGCCACCAATATAAATTCCAAGGCATCATTGTTGGTTCACTTGAGGTCATTAGTTCCCATCGCATGGAAAAGCTGCTAAAAAAATGTCATTCTGGTGTCATTGCCCAACTCCATGCCATACAAGCAAAAGAGACACTCCCAGTGCCGCAAGACCTCCAAGCCCTCCTTTCTAAACATCAAATGGTATTTTCCACTCCCCACGAAATCCCTCCTTCCCGTGGTGTTCATGATCATTCCATTCCCCTTGTACCCGGAAGCCTTCCTCCCAATATCCGTCCGTATCGCCACCCCTTTTCACAAAAAAATGAAATTGAGAAAATGGTCCGGGAACTCCTTAATGCAGGCTTTATCCCGAGCCCTTACTCTTCTCATGTAGTCATGGTCCTGAAGAAAGAAGGTTCTTGGAGAATGTGTCATGACTTCCATGCCCTCAACAAACTGACCATTAAGGACAAATTTCCCATTCCTGTCATTGATGACCTCCTGGATGGATTGAGTGGCACCCAATTCTTTACTAAACTTGATCTTCGCTCGGGCTATCACCAGATACGAATGAAAGAGGCAGACATTCCCAAGACGGCCTTTCGAAATCATGAGGGCCACTATGAGTTTTTGGTCATGCCCTTTGGCTTGTGTAATGCCCCCTCCACCTTCCAAAGCCTCATGAATCATGTCTTCCGTCCCTTTCTCCATCATTTTGTATTAGTTTTCTTTGATGATATCCTCATCTATAGAAAAAACTGGACAGACCATCTTACTCATGTGGATCGAGTTCTCCATCTACTCTCTCAGCACCAACTTTTCCTAAAACAGTCTAAATGTGCTTTTGGTGCCTCAGAAGTAGAATACTTGGGTCATTTGGTTGGAAAGGATGGCGTCAGGGTGGATCCAAAAAAGATTGAAGCTATGCAAGACTGGCTGCACCCAAAGACTCTCAAAAGCTTGCATGGATTTCTAGGCTTAACAGGGTATTATCGTAAGTTTGTTAAGAATTATGGAAAGATTGCAGCACGTCTCACTACTCTCCTAAAAAAGAACTCTTTCACTTGGAATCCATCCGCTACTCAAGATTTTCAAACCTTGAAGATGGCCATGTGCACCACTCTGGTTCTGGCCCTTCCTAATTTCACAAAGACCTTTGTGTTGGAATGTGATGCCTCAGGGAAAGGAATCGGTGTTGTTCTTATGCAAGAGGGTTGACCATTGGCCTTCACCAGCAAGGAACTATCTGAAAGGAATCTGGGAAAACCCATCTATGAAAATGAAATGTTGTCTATTCTACATGTCGTTGATCTGTGGCGCCCTTATCTCTTGGGGCAA
>ML779118.1:658483-669284 GCA_009831015.1 Picea engelmannii | reverse complement strand
CTTCTGACCTAGTTGTTAGACGTAAAGCGAGATGATGATATTACTTGCTTCTGACCTAGTTGTTAGACGTAAAGCAAGGTGTGACTGACACTGATCTACCGGCTTAACCGTTGTGACATTGAACTAGTGTAGTACTGTGATGTGCCAGCCTAGTGCTGTGATGAGGTATCATTTTTACTGATACATATTTGATGCAGATGATGATAGTATTCCTTCGAGAATGATGATGTTGTTGATGAAGAAAACTTCCGATGACTCATAAATGTGCTAGACAATGGTTCAATATGATATTGACGACACTGTCCTCCATATGCCACTGATGATGTAGACCTCTCTCGCCTGATCCTGATGAAGAATACCCTTCTTGTTAAGGGGGAGTGTTGAAATAATGTAACTGCGAAGAGCATTCTTATTATTATTGGATTAAATCCCCATTGCGGATTAATCATGTCATTATTATTATTATTGTTATTGGATTAATATCCATTGAGGATTAATCATGTCGGTAATTGTATAAGGACCAAATCCCCTTTTGCGGATTGGTCATCGGACAATTACAAAGGACAGAATAAAAAGTCGCCCCAGTAGTTATAATGGAAGACCCAAAATTAATTAAAGGTGGGTTTACCCACCCAGAGTGAGAGGTCGGCCCTGCCAGTTATGACCTTTCACACGTGCCAGTCTTGTATAAATAAGAGGCTAGTGCCTCACTTCAAACACACAACTCACTTGCTCATTCTCTTATGAGGCAAGCTGCAATTACCAGTTGGAGAGAGGAGAAGAAGAGTGGTGCATCTATTAGAGAGGACTATCTGTATTGGTTTGAGTTATCTCTTGAACATTGTATAAGCTATTTATGATAAGGAAGTTTTTGTTGGGTTTTCTTCCCCTAAAGGGTTTCCTAGGATAAATGTTGTGTCTCTTGTGAATGTGCATATCTCAGTGATCTTGTTCTTATGATGCTCTTATCTATTGAAATGCAAAGAACTATAATAATGGCATAAACATTAACATTGATTACTGCAGAGGAAAAGTACATAGCATTGAATGTGGAAGTCCGTGAAGCAGTGTGGCTTCACAAACTTATGACAGATTTATTCGATCATGAGTTGGATCCTACTATTCATCGTGATAACCAGAATTGTGTGAAGCTCTCTAAGAACCCTGTGTTTCATGATAGATCAAAACACATCGAGATAAAATATCACTATATCAGAGACATGGTGCAGAGGAAAACAATACACGTGCAATACCTTCCTACCCATGAGGAGATTGCAGACATCTTCACCAAACCGCTTGCCAAGACGAAGTTTGTGTACTTCCATGAGAGACTTGGCCTAGAGGAGAATGCCTCTCTAGATGAGAGGGAATGTTGATGATTAAAGTTGCGTGAGACATCCTACAGGACACATACTGAGTGAGTCAACCTGAGAGAGAGCCCATGAGTTGGGTGTGCCCATGAGATGGGTGTGTGGTTCCTCTCTAAGATGAAGATGGAACGTTGTGTCCCTATGTGGGCTAAGGAAGCCCATGAGTTGGGTGTGTGATTCCTCTTTGAGAAGAAGATGGAATGTTGTGTGCCTCTGTGGGGTGAGGAATCCCATGAGTTAGGTGTGTGGTTCTCTCTGAGACAGAGATAAAATGATGTATTGGTCTCCTCTGTGTAGAGAGTTGAGATGATGTGATGCTCTAGATGGTTCTCCTGTGAGACACAGTGAGAAAGAGATCTGTTGAGTTGGATGTGCTTTTGGTTAAGCAAAGGTGAACGTGATCCTAGTGGTTGAACACTAGTGAGTGTGATTCTCCTGTGAGACATAGTGAGAAAGAGATCTGGTAAGTTGGACGTTGTTAATGTTCAAGCCATTATTATAGTTCTTTGCATTTCAATAGATAACAATAGCATAATACAAGATCACTGAGAAATACACAATCACAAGAGACACAACATTTATCTTGGGAAACCCTCTAGGGGAAGAAAACCCAACAAAACTTCCTTATTATAGATAGCTAATACAATGCCAAGAGATAACTCAAGCTAATACATAATATCCTCTCCCAAAGATGCGCCACTCTCTCTCTCTCTTCTCTAACTGCAGTTCTGAAACTTGTCTCTCAAAATGAGCAAGTGAGGTGTGTCTAGGTGAGGTGTTAGCCTGCTTATTTATACTAATCTGGCACGTGTGAAGTGTCTCTTCACTGGCAGGGCCGACTTCTTAATATGGGTGGTTATAACCATCTTTATTATATTCTGGGGCCGACTTCTTCCTTTGCCTATTACAATTATATTATGACCAATCCGCAAAAGGGGATTTGGTCCTTTTACAATAGTCGACATGATCAATCCACAATGGGGATTGATCCAATGAATAATATATCAAATAATAATAAGAATACACTTTGCAGTTACATTATTTCAACACTCCCCCTTAACAAGAAGGGTATTCTTCAACATCGGGCAAGAGAGAGAGGACAACATCATCAGCATCATCAAGTGGGTGAGAGGACAACATCATCAATATCATCTTGGAACACTGACTAGCGTATCTATAAATCATCGAAAGTTTTTCTTCATCGGCAATATCATGATTCTCAAAGGAATGCAATCATCATCTGCATCAATATGTATTAGTATAAAACTAATACATCATCATCATCACAGCACGAGGCTGGCTCATCATAATATAGGACTGGCTTTATGTCACAGCTGTCAAGTTGGAAGCTCAGTACTCGTCTTGCTTTACGTCACAACAATCAAGCTGGAAGCAAGATACTAGATTAGCTTTACGTCATAGCTTCTCACGCTGGAAGAATAGTACTAGTCTCATCTCAACGTCTTGCTTTAGTCACAACACTTAAGATGGAAGCAAGATACTAGACTAGCTTTACGTCACAACTGTCAAGCCGGAAGCACAATACTAGTCTCATCACATCATCTTGCTTTATGTCACAACCATCAAGTTGGAAGAAAGATACTAGACTGGCTTTACGTCACAACTTTCAAGCTGGAAGCACAGTACTAGTCTCATCTCATCGTCTTTCTTTACGTCAAAGCAATAAAGATGGAAGCAAGATACTCATCCTTCTTTATGTCACAACAATCAAGCTGGAAGCAGGATACTAGACTGGCTTTACGTCGCAGCTGTCAAGCCGGAAACAAAGTTCTAGTCTCATCACATCGTCTTGCTTTACGTCATAGCAATAAAGATGGAAGAAAGAGATGTCTTATCATAGAAACTACTCCCCCTTTCGAGGAAGGTCCTTTCGGAATATACCAAGATTTTCTTGAAAGTGCTCAAACTTTACACAAGATAGAGGCTTGGTCAACACATCAACAATCTGTTCATCTGTGCTAACATACTGGAGCTTTATGGCTCCTCTCTGCACCATGTCACAAATGTAATGATATCGGATCTCTATGTGCTTTGACCTGTCATGGAATACAGGATTCTCTGTCATCTTTATGCAGCTCTGGTTGTCACATAGGATCATGGTTGCTTCCATCTCTAGGTCAAATAGACCGGTCAACAACTTTCAAATCCATATAGCTTCGCAGCTGGCAGAACATGCAACAATGTATTATGCTTCCGTTGTGCTGAGAGCATTGTTGGATTGCTTTCTACTCTGCCATGAGATCATGGTTGATCCCAAACTGAAACAACATCCTGAAGTGCTTTTCCTGTCAGAAACACTTCCTGCCCAATCTGCATCAATATATCCACTCAATGTGAAATCATGATCTCCATCATAGCTGAGACCAAAATCTATTGTACCCTTGAGGTACCTCATCACATGTTTTGCAGCCACTAGGTGAACATTTTTGGGTTTTACCAGAAACTGACTCAAGGTGTTCACGACAAAACAAATGTCTAGTCTGGTGTTCGCCAGGTACATCAACGATCCAATAATTTGTCTATACAACGTGGCATCAATCAATTCTGACGAAGTGTCGACCAACAGCTTCAACTTCGCTTTCATGGGTGTATTAATGGACTTGCATTCCAACATGTCGAATCTCTTCAGGATTTCGATTGCATACTTCCCTTGGTTAAGGAAGATCCTCTCTGGACTCTGTCATACATCAAGACCTAAAAAATAATGCATTAGGCCAAGGTCTTTCATTTCAAATTCTGAGGAAAGTCTCTTCTTACATTCAGTGATGAGATTTTCTTCTTCGATTAAAAATAAGTCATCCACATATAGCAATAATATCACTGGCTCATCGTTCATAACCTTGAAGTAGAGGTTAGAATCTGCTTTACTCTTGGTAAAGCCCAAGCTCGTCAGGAAACTGTCTATTCGACCATACGAATCTCTAGGAGCTTGCTTCAATCCGTACAATTCTTTCTTCAACCTGTAGACATGAGACTTATTGTCTTCAACTTCAAATCCTTGAGGTTGCTCTATATACACTTCCTCTTAGATGACACCATTTAGGAAAGTTGTCTTTACATCCATCTGGTGCAACTTCCACTTCATCTTAGCTGCAAGGGCTATGATGGTTATGATCAAAGTGTATCTGGCTACAGGAGCGAATGTCTCTTCATAGTCAATGCCTTCTTTTTGAGAAAAGACCTGAGCGAAGAATCTTGCTTTATACTTTTCAATACTTCCGTCAGCATCATGTTTTATTTTGAAGAGCCATTTGGAGGATACCACATCTTTACTCTTTGGTCTGGAAACTATTTCCCATACATCATTCTTTATTATGGATTGGTATTCCTCTGTCATGGCATCTACCCATTCTTTCATTTGAATGGCTTCTTCAAAGTAGGTAGTCTCCTTCTCTAGGAGGTCACACATCAAAGCCGTATAACTAGAGAATGACTTTGGTTTTTTCACCTATCTTGTGGTTCCTTGGGGAACACTATACTTCTCTCCATCTTGAATGAGCTCTCTAGCCCAAACTGGCTTTCTTTTATGGAGGATCGTCATCTGAGGCGGTTCTTGAAATTCTACCATGTCATGGTCTTCTGGAATTTCCTCATCATGGGAAATTATGTCTTCCCTCACTACTTCTGCAGCTCTAGGAACCTCCCTCATTGATTATGTAGTTCTGGGGATTACGGGTTCCTCTTCACGTACTTATTCAATATGGCATCTTCTCGATTTCTTGAGTGCTTCATCTTCATAAAAGGTCACATCCCTGCTGATCTCAATGTGGCAGTGACCTGGTATGTAAATTCTGAAGGCCTTGGATACCTCACAGTATCCCACAAATATTCCCTTCTTTCCTGAAGGTTCCAGCTTGTTTCTCTTCTCTTTCGGAATATGTATAAAAACTGGGCAGCCAAATATTTTGAGATGGCTTACCTTTGGCTTCTTTCTGGTGAACATCTCTTCAGGGGTCTTGAACCCAAGTGCACTATGGGATAATCGGTTTTGCACATAAACGACTGTCATTGCTACTTCTCCCCATAAGCACATTGGAAGATCTTGATCATGGATCATAGTCTTCACAACTTCCATTATCGTTATGTTCTTTCGTTCAACTACACTGTTTTGTTGAGGATTATAGGGAGTTGTGAGTTCCCTCTTGATCCCAACATCTTTGCAGAAGCTCACAAACTCTTTTGAGGTATATTCTCCTCCATTATCTGACCCGAGTATCTTGATCTTTCTTTCGGAAATTTTTTCTATCAAGGCTTTGAATTCCTTGAACTTGCTGAACACTTCATCTTTAGATTTCAAAAAATACACCCAGGTCTTACAAGAATAATCATCAATAAATGATACATAGTATACATATCCACTAATGGATGATGATGAAATTGGGCCACATACATCTGAATGAATGAGCTCTAGGACTCTTGCTTTGTTGTCTCTCTTCGGAAAAGGGTTCTTGATGTTCTTCCCTTGCGCACATCCATTGCACATGCCTTCATGGTCAATTTTGAATTCTGGTAGACCTGTGACAACTTTGCATGTGTATGGTAGTGCCTTGTAATTGATGTGAGCTAATCTTCTATGCCAAATTTCACATGAGTTTTCAATGGCATGGGTCATGGCAGCTTATGAGTGACCCTTTATCTTATACAAGCCATTTTATTCTCTTCCAATGATGATTTCTTCATTCAGGGTTTCTCCTTTATCCCACACGAGGACTTCTTCATCTATAAAGGCAACCTGGTACAAAGAGTAGGTTCTTTGTCAAACCTGGTACAAAGAGTACGTCCTTCATCTTTATTGAGTTCCCTGAATTTAGCTCGTATCTTGATTCTCCCATTCCCTTGATGGGATACTAGTAATCATCTCCAAGTGTCACTTTCTGAGAAAAAATCTTTTCTGAAATACAAGAGAGAATGTCTCTTTGACCTGTCATGTGCTTGGAGGCACCACTATCAATGAGCCATGTGTCCTCCCCAGGTGTTACCGATCCTGAGAGGGCCGAGATTAAGACATAGTCTTTGATCTGCTCTCTTATCATCTTTGCAGGTGGCTCTTCATCTTCAACTGCATGGGCATGGTGCCTCTTATGTTTCCTCTTGTATTCTTCTCGTCTTGCTGGACAAAATTTCGCAATGTGTCCCATCTTGTCACAATGATAGCATTGTACAGATGAGTAATCTCTTTCCCTTCATTATCCTTTCTTCTGAAATCTCCTTGGATGAGATTCTTTATTATTGAATTTGTTTGGTGGTTGAGGCTCTTTATGAGTCTCCTTCTGGAAGTAGGGTTTCTTCCTTCCTCTTTTGGTGTGAGTAGCTAGGGCTTGATCATCATCTCTTGCTATTAGCACTTCACGGTTAGCTACTCTTGTTTCTTCTTGAATGCATTCTTCCCATAGATGGTCAAACTTCAGTTTCTCCGTTTTGGCACAAATCGTTTGGATGAATGCATCCCAAGGTCTTATGAGACCATTAAGAGTTGTCATTATGAGCTCGTCTTCATCTATGGTGTCTCCAATTGCTTCTAACTGTTCTTTAAATTCTGAGATTATGGAGAAATATTCTTGGATTGTTTCTCCTTTCTGCATCCTCGTATTCTTCAGTTGAGTTCTTAGATTCATCTTCCGGTTTATGTTCTTTCCTTCGTATAGTCTGCTTAGGGCATCAAATATTTCTTTCAGAGTCTTATTTGATGACACATAAGGAATCAGGTGATCTTTGATTGAATCTGCAATGATTCTTTTGGCCCTGATCGTGTCCTTTAGATGCTTGGATTTTTCTGCAGCATCGTCGAGTTTCGGTACTTCTTCTTTGACGAATCTTGCTAGGTAATTCTCTTCAAGGATAAGACCGATCCTATACTTCCAGGCAAGAAATTTTTCCACACCTTCCAATTTTTCAGCAAGCTTCGTGCTTGCAGACATCTTTTACCTGGAGCTAGGAAAATGACCAAAAAATGAAAATGCTCAAAATCAAATTCTGAACTTACTAGGAGATGCGCTTGGCTGAGGTGAGTAGCCTAGTGTGCTTGGACCTGAGAAAATCCAGCTTTTACCCCTCCAAACTTGATCTGCGGATTTCTGGACTGGTGCTTCTAGTTTTCTGGTACCTCTGGTACTCTGGTACTTCTAGTTCTTTGGTTTTCTGGTACTTCTAGTACTTTATGAAACTAGGGTTTCAATTTCTGGGAGATCTAGCCACTGAAAAGGTGTGTTAAGAGTGCCAAAGTAATCCTTGGGGGAGGGCGCACTTTTCTAGATGGTTTTAGGGTTGAAAAGCTTCACCATAAAAAAGCCCTAATTTGCATGTACGACAACAATGACGTTTTTCACTCTTGTGAAAGAAGCTTTCTTCAGCTTGGCTCTGAAACCATGTTAATGTTTAATCCATTATTATAGTTCTTTGCATTTCAATAGATAACAATAGCATAATACAAGATCACTGAGAAATACACAATCACAAGAGACACAACATTTATCCTAGGAAACCCTCTGGGGGAAGAAAACCAAAGAAAACTTCCTTATTATAGATAACCAATACAATGCCAAGAGATAACTCAAGCTAATACAAAAGATCCTCTCCCAAAGATGTGCCACCCTCATTCTCTCTTCTCCAACTGCAGTTCTGAAACTTGTCTCTCAAAATGAGCAAGTGAGGTGTGTCTAAGTGAGGCGCTAGCCTCCTTATTTATACTAATCTAGCACGTGTGAAGTGTCTCTTCATTGGTAGGGCCAACTTCTTAATCTGGGTGGTTATAACCACCTTTATTATATTTCAAGGTCTCTTTGATATATTCTGGGGGCGACTTCTTCTTTTGCCTATTACAATTATATTATGACCAATCTGCAAAAGGGGATTTGGTCCTTTTACAATAGTCGACATGATCAATCCACAATGGGGATTGATCCAATGAATAATATATCAAATAATAATAAGAATACACTTTGCAGTTACATTATTTCAACAGACGTGCCTGTGGCCGAGCACAGGTGAACGTGATCCATGTGACTGAGCACCACTGAGTGTGATTCTCCTGTGCGACGCAGTGAGATAAATATGTGGACATCCCTGTGGCTGAGCACAAATGGATGTGACGCTAGTGGCTGAGCACTAGTGGGTGTGTGAGATCCCTTGCTATATTTTCCAAGAGTCAGACTTACCTGTAACCCTATTTGTGATGTAAAGGGTATAGGTCGCCCCCACCATAAAGTGAAAGATAATTAATATGGTAATTATTAATTATATTGTGAGTTATTGAGGTCAGCCCTGTTGGGCCAATAGACACTATTTTTGATAGTTTCAATATAATATAAAGAAAGGTAAATTCCCCATTGAGGAATCATAACACAAGTGTGAGTTTGGAAATTTCAGCAAGTACTTGTTCTTGGGATGAAGTGCACACCTCTCTTGGGTGCTAGCTTTCGAGGTTTTGTGGGCACCCTTTCATGTGCTAGGTTTATGGTGTGGGAGGTCTTTCTCTTGAAGAATATAGCAAAGGATTAGATGGATTTTCTTCCCTTGTTGAGAAGGGTTTCCTAGGATACTTCTTGTGTACTTGTGCATGGTGTTTCTTCTTGTGATGTTGGTTACTATAGCAAATTGTTTATTGTGTAACTGCAATGGTCTATGGTTCAAGTAAAATGCTAAAATTGGAATGAACTTCATGCTTGAGCCTAGTTTATTGAAAAAATGAACACATAGGTCATAAGTAATTGATCAGTTATTCCACAGATTGAAGAATGACGATTTACTTGAAATATGAAAATGAGAATTGCAGCGTAGTTCGTTGTGGATTAGTTGGGGAATTATGATTGTTAATTTCCTTCACTTGGTATAGACTTCGAAGAAAAATGGTTGGGAATGTAAAAGGTAACTCTAAAGAGGAAGAATGTAGCATGTACTTAACAATAATCTACTAAAATCATCTTGGGTAATGCTAGGACAAATCTTTGACTCTCAATTATTAGTAGACAATTATAATTTTATATGAATGTGGTCATGTTTATGCCTATTTTTCGGACATAAAAATGATTACCCCATTTTATGGAAGAACAGGGGTCAATCCATAGCATCCACAAGTGTTTGTAGTATTATTGGTTTCAACATATAGCTTCCCCCTTGTCATTTACATTTTATAGCTTCTACGCCAACAATAATGCTTGTATGGTAAAAGAATTAGCTAGGAATACAAAGTTTACTGGAAAAAATGACTTTTTTTATACTATATAATGAAAATACCTTATCAACCAACTCTAACATGCCTTGACATCCTTTCCTCTGATTTATCATTGGCAGAATCGAAAGTGTGACTCAATTGTTTAGTGCAAAACATGTGCTTTCATGGCAAACTATAATTAAAGAAGAGATGGCGCAGTCTAATTTATGGAAGTATTATTATTTGCATCCTGAACAAAGTTGCATGGATGCCTTAAGTGGTATGCCTTAGACTGCTGGCATTTGAAGTGTTATTACAACCAGAGGTTCTGTGGACATGCAGTTGCCTTGCTTGTTTTTTCACAGGTTTCTAATGCTGCAACTCTTTCTGTTGGTTACATGGTTTTTTCTTTTTTCTATGTCTGAAGTTAACTTGGCTTAAGATCTTTGATAAGTCATAGCAGACAGACTACTTGCTTGTTTTTTTACAAGTTTTTAAGGCTACAACTCTTTCTATTCATTACATGGTGTTTCTCCTTTTTGTATTATGTTATCTTGGCTTAAAATCCTTGATATGTCATAGTAGAGGGGAACTTGTGATATTAAGTAAGATATATGCTATGGCTTCTGTGGAAGAGGGTGCACTTCATCTTGCAAGGAAATTACTAGCTGGAGTAAAATACTTTTTCCTCGTGGATATGGTTGTTGTTAGTGATAGAAGTTGCCCCTATACTGCTATAGGGTCAAGCCTAACACATCTTCAGTTATTGCAGTGGTTTTTATGGATAAATGTATATTGGTTTTTTGAAAAGGTTGGAGGTTTCAGCAGTAAATGAAGGAAGAGAATATCGATCTCTGATTGTAAATAAGTGTTTATCACACTTACTTAGTCAATGGTAGTCAATTTAACAAAGAAGATAAAACCATAAGAAGAAAGAAATATGCAAGTGTCCAATCTGTTCACTCACATAGGAAGATTCCTGATCCTAAATGTCATTCAGAAGCAGAGAATAAGGTACTTAAAAACAAGTCTTGGAATGGGAAAGAAATCAGTGAAATCTTCACTGCCTTATCAACATAACAAGATAATTTCAATGCATTGCAAAGATAACATGTTTTACAAGTAAGAAAAAGGAAGGATGATATTAGAGGAAAAAGTCTTCTCATCAAAAGGGTTGTAGCATTGAGTGAAAAATCAAATAGTTCCTTCTTTACAATCATAAAAAAGAAGCTCAGTCCTACATTCCCCGGTCTCTATTAAA
>ML779118.1:628623-658446 GCA_009831015.1 Picea engelmannii | reverse complement strand
CCTATGTCTACTACCAAATGATGTCTTTAAATAGAAAGATATATTAGACAGATTATACCTATCTTCTCGGAACTAATCATAACAGTGAACTAAAAATAAAAACAATCTATGATATTATGCAAGAAATCTGGGACAACTTAAGTCAAATGCCTTTCCATCTGTATCCTTAAAATCTGGAGATATGGAACTAATTAATTTACTGCTGAAAATTTGGAATTGATATCTTTGATTGCCATCTGCCCTGCCACCTGTGTATTTGCTGGCCCTTTTGCAATATAGATTTGATTGACTGCCACATATCTTTCACTGTCGATCTCTTGAGGTCAAATTCCTTTTTAATGCTACCTTTTAAACTGGATTTGCTTGCTACATATCTCATTCTTATCCCTTTAGATCACATGTTGATATGAGATTTACTCATATCCTATTGGAGTAAGATTATATGTTTTTAAAAGGCAAGAGCTAAGAGTGAAACTGTATACATATTTCTCTTTTCCACTACCTAATATTCTTTAGGATTTTGAGTTTGACATTTTTTACATTTATGTATGCAAGCTTAATCATGACAGGGAAACAACCTACTCCTTAAACTGTGATTTATTGCCAAAAGTGAATACTCAAAACAACTTTTGAATGCAACAAGCTTACCAATAGCTCATTTCTATGCCCATGTATTACTTTATCTAGGTATTTCTTCATTTTGATTTGAACCTGTCATCACATATAAATCAAAAAGACAGTTATAAGCATCAATCTAATAGTTCTGGATCTAAGAAAACACCCTGGTACTATTTGTTCCAAAGCCTAACACGGGACAAGATTGTCCAACCTTCCTTTAGTTCTAGACAATTCTCATTGGATGCCAATTTAGAAAGATTTTCGTTAGAAATCTCTTCACAACGAATAGTCATAACCATAACCTTGTGAGTAGGGAAGTCAAGGTCTCTTCTCTCTGATATATTTCCAGATATGTTGTATACTGAACGCAAGACCAGTGGCAAGAACAATTTCCCTTCTGTCACCCTCAAGGCCACCTGATCAAATGGAAACATAACCTGTTCTTTGAAATGCTCTTCAACTTTACTAAAGTCTCTACAACTTATTAAAGAAAGTAGAATCGAGAATTACATTAACGCTACCATAAATAGTGTTATCCCTTTCTTCTAAATGCTCAATGTGTTTTCCTCTTCGCACTGGGCCTTTTTATGCATGAACAATCCTCTTCTTACTCGAAAGCATGCCTATTAGTTCCTTTTCCCCATCCAAAGAATCAACATCCCTCGTTCTGTTTCCCAAGGAGCCCAATATATCAACTTTATTCCTGTTTTTTTCACCAAACCGCCCATCAAAAAAATCTCCCAACATATGACTAACACTTGGAATCCCAAAACAAAACTATGTCATGTTGGTGGCAGGTGTTTAACTTTGTTGACACATGGATCTTTTCATTGACAACTAGTAAAATCGACATCCCTCAAAATGGATGATCAAGTGTTGTGCACATAGATTTGTGGCTCATTCTCCATGTGGCTTGGCGCTTAGCACTAGGCTTTGGCTTGACTTGTGCATTTGACATTTAGGTGCTCTATAATTTGCCTCCATCCTGGTCATGGGGGGATTTGCTCTTGCCATAGGGATATTAGGTGGAGGAGAACTAGGAGGAGAAGGTGTTCAGATAGGGGAAACTGTAGGGCTCAAGGGAGCAGAGCTTGGTGTGGGTACAATAGTAGCAACAGTAATAGGAGGAGGGGTGTTAAAACCTGGGGTAGGAAAATCTCCTAAGTTTTTGGGTCTAGACCAAGGTACAGTTTGAGGGGAGATAGGAGTGACAAGGATTTCTCCCTCCAATCCCAGACCGAGAGAGGAAAACTCAACAGGAACACTCCCAAAATTTAGAGTTCTAGAAACTCCAGCAGAAGGTATGACAGGGAAATGAGAAGTAGAAAATGGAGTTTCTAGAGAAGGAGATGGAAAATTATCAGAAATACCTGGTTCAACAGTAGAAGCTCCTTCTCTGTGGGCCTTTCCCTTTCTGATAATCTTCTCTAGATCTGCTTCAGGTGTCGCCAAGGGCAACTGCGGGGTAGACCTCGTGTGTCTGCCTCTAGAAGCCACGACTGAAACAATAGGTTCGCCTTAGTGGAGTCATCAAAATGGACTCACCAGGTGCATAGTAGCAATCTTGAAGGGCTCTGATACATGATGCAACTTCAGAATCAGAGGCTCAATGTCGTTCAATTCCAGGGAAAATCTTCAACTTCGTCCCCGGCAACGGCGCCAGAAATGTTAGTGTCAGAAGTCACTCCTGGATTGCAGTAGGAGCAGATCCCAACGCCCATCAGTTTATGTCACGATTTGTAAAAGGGGTGATTGACAGAGAATGAACTCGGAACAATATCGCTTTAACTTAGAACCCCGGACTAGGCTATGCATCAATAGGTGAGGTCTTAATCTAACTTCAGTCAGTAAGTTGTAATCAGGGTGAGTAGGAGGAAGACTTGGTGAGAGAGACTACAAAGGTCTACTATAGGCATCAAGCTTCCAACAACCTGGAGAAGAAAGAACAAGATGTTGAGATATGCCTGGATGACACAGTTACAACAATGTCGAGATTGAACCTTGCATCGTGGTGGCTACTGTAACCACTCAATTGGATCTTCCAATGAGCTACTTAGGGTAAGAGGAAGAAAACGACACAGGAAACTGGGAAAAACTGATCACGATACCACTACAATCAGACCATCATAGCGTCATCATGATCCTCGATTGGATACTCCAATTCCGAGTGTTTTAAAACAACAAATTACAAAGAGGCGAAAAGAAGTTGTCTATCATTAAACAAGAATGTTTCACCTACTAATACATAAATAGGAAAACCAGTGCTTCCTCAAATATTTACAGTTGGGAGCTTAGCTCTACCATGGATACCAACAAAAAATGGCAAAAATGCCTACATATACTTAGACAGGCTCAGATGTCCGAGACACGATCACATCCAGAGTTCAATGCTTGACGTTGAGGAGCTTCTCTGTCAGGTTGTTCATGCATACGTTGGGCAGACTGTCCATGTAGTCTTCTGACGGATGCAATCTTTGTCAGAAAGCACTGACAATCACCTATGCGCTTGTCTTTTCCTGGCTTTCCATTTATGGAAGGAGATGATGTCTCACCCACCTTCCACATCTGCATTAACTGCTTCATAGTGATCTGAAAGGCCTTAGTCAACTCTACAACTGGGATTTGTGGCAGACTGTCGTTGGTTGTCTGCTGCTTCATTGGACTACTATAAGAGAACCCGTCAATGAGCATGGACGGGGATCTGACGGGGGAGGTGAAACGAGAGAGGACCATGTGGACAGATATGATGGATGGAAGGTGATTGGGAGAGTGTGGGCGGCGGAAGGTGCATGCACTGCACTGAGACAGGTCATAGGTGGAAAATGTGGGGAAGGATGAGGTGGATGAAGGGATGCAAGTGTCAGGAGACGAGAGGGATGAGAGGAAAGAGGACAAGACACTTGGGAGAATGGGGGGATATATGTGTGGGAAAAAAAGGTGGAGGAAAGCGCGAGGAGCAACGCTGACTCAACGATAGGGAGAGGGAACAATCAACTGAGGTGGGGGGGTGACAGGGAGTGCGAGACACATGGAAAGAAGTGAGTGGTGGGTAGATGGTAGTGGAGAGTAAAGGTGGTAAGTGTTTTAGAGGGAGGGGTCCAACAACCAATAGGAGGGAAACACGACAGGATGGGGACCCATTTGAAACCTCTCCATTCCGGACCCCCCCCCGCCATTAAAGGTAGAAAGGCAGGGGGGGTCTGAAATGGGATCTGTGTCGTATATCTGAAAGCGCAAATTATGGCCGCCCGTATCTGAGCACCCTTTAGTGATAATTTNCCCCCCCCCCCCCCCACGTTAAAGGCAGAATGTCGGGGGGGGGTCTGAAATGGGATCTGGGCGCGCAAATTCTGGCCGCCCAGATCTGAGTGCCCTTTAGAAAAAATGTGCCTGCTCAAAACTTAGCACAAGTGGGTTTTTTCACCCTTTTCTTCCTCCCTTTTCGCTAATGAAGGCCAATTCATGAGGAAACACACCACTACCAAAATTAGTGATAACATCAGGATCCATGGGGGATGGCACGCCCCCTGCAGGCTGCCAAGAACTTATTTTGCAACTTCAGTGCCTTGTTGTTGGGCTATGGAGTCCATTATTGAAATTGAACACAAACATAAAACAATATTTACAAAAATGGAAAGAGCCACTCGAGGCTCAAACAAAACATTTCTTCAGGAAACGCCCATTCACAGGGCCATTAAAAACCTCCTCGCCTTCCAAATCCTGCAACCTCTAGGTGTTATTTAAAAATACTTCAGAGATTTTGAAGGGCCTAATCTAGAGAGCTTCAAACTTGTTGTGCTTGCCTCTATCATGCCTAGGCGCATCCCACTTAATCACCAGATCTCCTAGCTTGAATTCCTCTTTTCTGACCTTCCTGTCAAAGGCATGTTTGATCTTCTGCTCATGACTGTGAGCTCTGTCCATTGACTGCTCCCTAGTCTACTGCATTTCCACCATTTGATGGATTCTTCTGACCATATGGTCTGGCTCTCCTTCATAATCTTTAAATAATTTAGCTACAGGTAGAGCCAGCTGAGTGGGAAAAACAACTTTTGTCCCATAAACAAGTTGAAAAGGGGAGGTGCCCAAGGATTTCTTTGTTGTCACTCGGTCAGCCCACAAAGCGAATTTGAGTTTTGAGTCCCAGACCTTCTTATTATCTTCCAAGAATATTTTAATGAGCTCGATCAAGATTTTATTGGAAGACTTTGCTAGTCCATTTCCTTGAGGATAATAGGGAGTGGAATGAATCAGTGAAATCTCAAACTGCTCACAAAACTTAACCAGATGTTCAAACCTGAAAGAGGCAGCATTATCAGTGACAATCCTGCTGGGGCAGCCAAACCTTACTATGATATCCTCCAGGAAGTTGTTGATAACTTTGTGTGAAGCACTCCTGGTGGGGATAGCTTCTATCCACTTTGGTAAAATAGTCCATTGCAATCAGGATCCATCTGTGTTGGCCGCTTGAGGGAGGATGAATTTCTCCAATGAATTCCAACCCCCATTGTTGAAAGGGTGTTGAAGCTACTAAATGCTTTAGTGGCATAGATTTGAGTTGTTGCATTCCTAAGAACCTTTGGCATTTGATGTAGGCTCTGACCTCTCTGAATACATCAGTGAATAAGGTGGGCCAGTAGTACCCAGCCCTCAAAATTTTGTGGGTTATGGTCTTCCAAAAATGGTGTCCCCCACAGAAGTTGCTATGGAAATCAAACATAACTCTTTGGGCCTCTTGTGGGTTTAGACATCTCAGAAGCACTCCCAGAGGCTCTTTCCAATATAAAACTTGGTCAATAAGGAAATACTTAACTGCCTTGATCTTTAAAGCTCTTGCCTTGCTTTTCCCTACTCCATCAGGGGGTTTCAATTCTAGCAAAAAATATATAATGTCTCTATACCAAGTGCACTCTGCCATTGATAAACCACCCTGAGAGCTTTTGTTGGAAAACTCAGCTTGTTGATTTTCTGAGTAAGCATTGATGAAGCTAACCCCCAAGGCCTTATAATTGGATTCAACCAGCAACTTAGCTAAACCTTGCCCTTTAACCAACTTGGTGGGCTTTATTTCCAGGTCAAACTTAAGGATCTTGGCAATCCACTTGCTTCTTTTCCCATCTACGTTAGGTTGTATAAGGATGTCCTTCACAGAGGTTGAAGGAACGTATGCAATGATTTTTGAATGTAAAACATAGACTCTGAATGATTTAAGGGCCTTGACTAAGGCATAGGCTTGCTTATCCATTATGTCATATTTGACCTCTGCATCTCTTAATGCCCTGCTGAAAAATGAAATGGGTTGCTTCAACCCTTCAGCATTCTTCTGTAATAGAACAACTACTACTGTGTCAAATGAAGCAAAGGAGAAAATCATAAATTCCTTGGAGTAATCAGGACTGATCAACACAGATGCCTCAGTCATTACCCTTTTAATTTAGTCAAAAGATATCGTGGGTTCAGCAGTCCATTTTACTGCATTTCCCTTTCTGAGCATGGTTGTGATGTTCTTCACCAACTCAGCAAAAATTGAAACAAACCTCCTCAAAAAGTTGATCTTTCCCAGAAAACTCTGGACTTCTTTTTTGGACCTGAGGAGTGACAGGGTCTAAAATGCTTCTACCCTGATGGGATCAATTCTCACTCCCTCGGTGGATACTATATGGCCTAACATCTTCCCCTCCTTCATGGAAAACAAATATTTCTTGGGGTTTAAGGAAAGGCCAAACCTTCTACATTTCAAGAAAACCTTCCTCAAGTGACAACAATGCTCTTTATTAGATCTAGAGAAGACATTGATGTCATCCAGATAAATCACCACAAACTGATATTTCTCCCCAATGAAGGCTATGTCCATGGCTCACTGAAATGTTACTCCTACATCCATCAATCCAAAAGGCATTTTGGCATACATGAATGTGGCCCAAGGAGTGGTGAAGGTTGTTTTTTCTCTATCCTCAGGCAATACTGCTATCTGATTGTAGCCAGAAAAGCCATCAATCATGGATATCCTGGATGCACCAGTTACCCTTTGCAATATGTGTTCCATCTTAGGTAGGGGGTAATTGTCCTTTCTTGAGCTCCTGTTCATGTTCCTGAAATCAACACAAAGTCTGATTTCTCCACTCTTCTTTCTTATTGGCACCAGATTATCCACCCACTAAGAATATCTCAAAGGAACTATGATTTGAGCATCCAAAAACTTCTTTACTTCTTTCTCCATGACAGGAAGCAACGTTGGATTAATTTGTCTTAGCTTCTACCTGAATGGCTTAGCCTCTTCTTTCAGTGGGATATTATGCTCAATGACAGCTGTGTCATATGTCTTGAGGTCTTCATAGGTCCAGGCGAACACATCATCAATCTCTTTTAATAACTCAACATACTCGGCTCTCTGCTCCCTTGACAGGTTGCTTGACAACTTGATGAACTTAGGATCCTCCTCTATGCCAATATTGCATTCAGTTACATCAGCATACTCATTAGAAACCTTACCCTTCACTGCCACATCATTTCCATCGAACAATCTTTCTAAAGGAACTAGTCCCTTTGGAATGTGATTGCTAGGCAACTGAACAATATGGTGATTATCAATTTTATTTAAAAATACCTCAGGGTGAAGATCACCTTCGGGATCAGGATCTTGATCAATGTGCAATGCAGAGAACTCATCAACAGACTCAAGGAATTTTTTGATTTCAAGATCATCCTCGAACACCTTTCAATGCCTGATATTGTCCGGTACATATAGCCTATATCTTATCTCAACGTCATATTTGAGTTTAGGTCGCAGAGGGATCCTAAACTGGCTAGTTGAGACAGCTAGGGAATCGGCCAAAGTATTTTCCTCTCTTGGAATAAAAGAGATGTTGAAAGCCAAGAAGAAATTATCAATTAGGTCCCACACCTCATTTTTGTAATTTTTGAGCCGAGGATGTTTAGCCCGATAAGCGTTTCTGACCTGGTGGATTATCAACTCAACATCTCTAAACACGATACCTCTTGAATCCCCATTTCCTTTGCAGCCCTTAAACCTAAAACAAGAGCTTCATGTTCTGCCACATTATTGGTAGTTTCAAACTCTAGCTTGTATGATAGGGATATGGTTTCTTGACAAGGTGACACAAAAACCACTCCAGCACCAGCACCTTCACTAGAAGAGGCTCTGTCGAAGAACATCTTCCACACAGAGGTAGTTGGAGAATGTATTTCATGACAATAAATGGGTTGCTTTCTCATTTCAAGAGGGGCTTCAGGAGTATCAGTGAGATGCAACAAACTAGACCCCAAATCCGTGTCAAGTGCAAAGATAGGATGATTAGTGGGGTTTGCTTCGTCACTGACAATGTAAGCCAACTAAGCTTCTCTATACAATATTTTGTGCTCTCCTCCAAAGACTGGAATAGTGGCATATGTGAGGTCCATTTGTAATGTTCCTCCAAGCTTTTTAATCCAATATCTTGACAACAACATGCCAAACTTGGGGGGAACATCATCTACTACAATGTCCATAACCACACTCTTCATTGGTAGCTGAAATAAGGACACCACCAGGTCCTTGATGACTCCAATACATTGCACCCTTCTTGAATCAAAAGAGTACAAATCATGATAGGTATTTGTTACTTCCAGTCCCAATTCTTCCGTGACTATTTTGGGCATGAGCTAATGGAAAGCCCCTGAATCCATCAGGCAATTATGCAACACCTTATTGTGTATGTTCAGGGATGTGTAGAAGGGAGAGGATGAATCATCTCTATCTTCTACCATGGGACCTAGGATGACTGCGGGCTTTTCATCTTGGAGATTTACTGAGTCTGTGGTAAGCTGAGGTGGATCGAACTGCAACAGTTTGGCGAGGGACCTTTTGAAATCTTCATTTGTAACTAGTTCCGAGAGGGGTACATGAATTCTATTTTTTTGAATTCTTTGCTCAAAACTAAAGGAGGAAGGAGGATTAGGAATTTCCCTTACCTCGGAAACAGGGTCTTTAGTTGTTGACAAAATATTCTAAGTTTTATTTTCCTTGGTAGTGAGTTTTGCAGGCTTAGCAGGCCTTTCTGCTATGAGGGGTTGGTCAAGGATGTTAGACTTCCCTTCGTTTGGTTTTTGACCTGAGGTTGTATCTGTTAGGAGTAGTGTTGGATTTAGCCTTCTCCCAATTACTCAATTCATTGATTTGACTATTCATGAAGGATTATTCATATGCAGATTGAGTCATATGGGGGAAAGGGGACATGTCTTCAATACAATGAATTTCAGGACCAAGCTCATTTATCTCCTCTCCTCCCTCATCATCAACCAGGTTATTTTGGAGAGGGGTTTGAATCCTCTGATCATCCCTATCTCTGCTTATTTGTTCCCTTGGCATAATATGTGGAACATTGTTGTTTTGCCTCCTAAAATTTCCTCTGTTATCAACGTTCTGAGGATTTTTGTAAGTCTATTTTCCCTCATCTTTCATTTTCTCCATCTCTGCAGACAAAGTCTTTACTATATTTGTCAATTCATCCACTTGAGGGTAAGTTGTAGAAGAACTGGATGTGGAGGCATCATATCTCTTTCTGGGTATGTCTCTATCAACTTTATTTCTGAGTCGATCAACAACCAATATATTCGACTCAACTTCCACAGTCGAGTCCTGCATGTGAGCCAGTGAAGTGGCTCATCTTTCCCTCAACAAAAGGCAGAAATTTGGGTCAAAAGCATTGGCATAAGTAATTTTGGTTGAATCTTCTGAGGGATTTATCTCAGCAGGGATCTTATTAAACCTCTTGGAGAAGTCAGAGACAGACTCTCCTTCCTTTCTCTTCAAAGACCCGAACTTTGTCATGTAATACATGAAGTCTTTATTATCTCCCCATTGTCTCAAGAAGGTGTTATACAAAGCCTCTATCCTATCGATGGATCCAAGAGGCAGGGCCCTAAACCACTTCCTAGCCTCACCTTCAAGGCTATGGACAAAAATCCTCATCCATACGTCTGCATGCATGATGACATGATGATCTGTGAAACTGTAAAAGGCTTCAAGGTGTTGTTCTACAGTTATGTCCCCTTCACCTGTAAACCTGGGCAGCTGCTTAAGGTAGCCATCTATTGGAAGGGCATTGATAAGCTGAGGTAACACAAGGGGAGCATACCTGGCAGCTATAATGGCCTCCATCCTGGTCATGGGGGGATTTTCTCTTGCCATAGGTATATTAGGTGGAGGAGAACTAGGAGGAGAAGGTGTTTGGATAGGGGAAACTGTAGGGCTCAAGGGAGTAGAGCTTGGTGTGGGTACAATAGTAGCAACAGTAATAGGAGGAGGGGTGTTAAAACCTAGGGTAGGAAAATATCCTAAGTTCCTGGGTCTAGACCAAGGTACAGTTTGAGGGGAGATAGGAGTGACAAGGATTTCTCCCTCCAATCCCAGATTGGGAGGGGAAAAATCAACAGGAACACTCCCGAAATTTAGAGTTCTAGAAACTCCAACAGAAGGTATGACAGGGAAATGAGAAGTAGAAAATGGAGTTTCTAGAGAAGGAGATGGAAAATTATCAAAAATACTTGGTTCAACAGTAGAATCTCCTTCTTTGTGGGCCTTTCCCTTTCTGATAATATTCTCTGGATCTTCTTCAGGTGTCGCCAAGGGCAGTTGTAGGGTATACCACGTGTGTCTTCCTTTGGAAGCCACGACTAAAATAGCAGGTTCACCTCAGTGGAGTCGTCAAAATGGAGTCGCCAGGTGCACAGTAGCAATCTTGAAGGGCTCTTATACCTGATGCACCTTCAGAATCAGAGGCTCAAGGTCGTTCAATTCCGGGGAAAATATTCAACTTCGTCCCCGACAACGGTGCCAGAAATGTTAGCATCAGAAGTCACTCCTCAATTGCAGCAGGAGCAGAGCCCAACGCCCATCAATTTATGTCACGATTTTTAAAAGGGGTGATTGACAAAGAACGAACTCGGAACAATATCGCTTTAACTCATAACCCCGGACTAGGCTATGCATCAATAGATGAGGTCTTAATCTAACTTAAGTCAGTAAGTTGTAATCAGGGTGAGTAGGAGGAAGAATTGGTGAGAGAGACTGCAAAGGTCTGCTATAGGCATCAAGCTTCCAACAGCCTGGAGAATAAAGAACAAGACGTTGAGATATGCCTGGATGACATAGTTACAACAATGCCAGGATCGAACCTTGCATCACGGTGGCTACTATAACCACTCGATTGGATCTTCCAATGAGCTAATCAGGGTAAGAGGAAGAAAAAGACACAGGAAGCTGGGCAAAACTAATCACGATACCACTACAATCAGACCATCGTTGTGTCATCACGATCCTCGACTGGATACTCCAATTTCAAGTGTTTTAAAACAACAATTTACAAAGAGGAAAAAATAAGTTGTCTATCATTAAACAAGAATGTTTCACCTACAAATACATAACCAGGAAAACTGGTGCTTCCTCAAATATTTAAAGTTGGGAGCTTAGATCTACCATGCATACCAACAAAAAATGGCAAATATGCCTACATATACTTAGACAGGCTCAAATGTCTGAGACACGATCACATCTGGAGTTCAATGCTTGACATTGAGGAGCTTCTCTGTCAGGCTACGCATGTAGACGTTGGGAAGATTGCCCATGCAGTCTTCTGACGAATGCAATCTTTGTCATAAAGGACTGACAATCACCTTTGTGCTTGTCTTTTCCTAGCTTTCCATTTATGGAAGGAGACGATGTCTCACCCACCTTCCACTTCTGCATTAACTGCTTCATCGGGATCTGAAAGGCCTTGGTCAACTCTGCACCTGGGAGTCATGGCAGACTATCGTTGGTTGTCTGTTGCTTCGTTGGACTACTATAAGAGGACCCGCCAATGAGCGTGGACAGGGATCTGACGGAGGAGGTGAAAAGAGAGACAACCATGTGGACAGATATGATGGATGGAAGGTGACTGGGACAGTGCGGGCGATGGAAGGTGCATGCACTGTACTGAGACAGGTCAGAGGTGGAAGACGTGGGGAAGGATGAGGTGGATGAAGGGATGCAGGTGTTGGGAGGTGAGAGGGATGAGAGGAAAGAGGACAAGACACCTGGGAGAATGGGGGGACAGGTGTGAGGGAACGAAAGGTGGAGGAAAGTGCGAGGAGAAGCACCAACTCAATGGCAAGGAGAGGGAACAATTAGCTAAGGTGGGGGGGTGACAGGGAGTGCGAGACACATGGAAAGAGGTGAGTGGCGGGTAGATGGCAGTGGAGAGTAAAGGCGGTAAGTGGTTTAGAGGAAGGGGTTCGGCAACCAATAGGAGGGAAACATGATAGGAGGGGGGCCCATTTGAAAGCACTCCATTCTAGACCCCCCCCATTAAAGGCGGAAAGGTGGGGGGGGGTGTGAAATGGGATCCGCATCGTAGATCTGGGCGTGCAAATTCTGGCCACCTAGATCTGAGCGCCCTTTAGTGCTAATTCCGGAACCCCCCCCCCCCCCCCCCCCCCCTCGTTAAAGGCAGAACGACGAGGGAAGGGGTCTAAAATGGGATCTGCGTCGTAGATCTGGGCGCTCAAATTCTGGCTGCCCAGATCTGAGTGCCCTTTAGAAAAAATGTGCCCACTCAAAACTTAGCACAAGTGGGTTTTTTCACCCTTTTCTTCCTCCCTTTTCTCCAATGAAGGGAAATTCATGAGGAAACACACCACTACCAAAATTAGTGATAACAGTTTCTTTATGATCCAATGGAGGAGAAACCTACTTTGCTAATGAAAATCCAATTTTGTCGATAGTCTGTTAATGCTACCAACAATCACCACTTACCCAAAACTCCTTCTCAACTGTTAGTTACAGGAAATTAAAATCCCTATAACCATGAACAAAATATCATTTATCTTTGACTGTCAAGTCCTCCTCTCTGTGTTCACCAAATCTCACTTTAAACACACAATTGTATTCTCAGATATCCTCATTCAATTATGTTCTCATGTTTAACATTCGATTATGATTTTAATCTAAGACCATGGTCAAATTTAATTAACCTCATAACTCTCTCTCTAAATCTGAACTTCATCCAAAGAACAAGTATGCTACAGGATTCACTAAGCTCTTACCTAGAGTGTTGATCCACTTCTCTTCACCATCAAATGCTTACCTCCAAGACTTGTCTAGTTGATGTTTGTAATTGGATCTACACAACAATTACAGGAACCCAATAGTAGCTACCATAACTTTGAAAGTGTTAATGAATCTCTCAAGCTCTAGATATGCAATTACAAATATGATATAAACAACCTTTATGTCTATATATACACCCACACATATTTCTTGAAAATCATTTTTTGGCATATACAATTCTGGTCAAACCCAATTAACATTTTACTCATCTCTACAACATGAATTCTTCATATTTAAACTAAATATATTCACCGAGCATTCATTAAACATTCACCAATGATTGACCATGCTTTTTCCAATGCTTTGTTTCAAATACTAAGTATTTGATTCTATTTTTGTTCAATGCTCTTCAATAAATAAACATGAACCTCAGTGAAATGGAGATGTTAATTTATCACAACTGGTCACTTTGTAAAACCAAAATAAATACTTTGCTTCTATACTTACACGATCTATGGCTCTGCACACAATTCACTTAAGTATCTTATAATCTGGTATAAACTCGAATATACAAATTGGTTGTTCTTACCATGAACTAGGCACAATTCATATATTGAATTTTCTATATGTTGGGTGCATCATCAAACCAATCATTCCACATATTCAATTGCCTACACTTGAAGATTGATACGATTTAGAATCGATCACATACTGGGTGCACTTATAATCTAAATCTAGACGAGTCTCCACCAACTTGTCATTCAAACATGATTTACTATGAACTCCACACCAGTATAACTAGTTATGCTTCAACATTTTGATCCACACCATGGCCACGATTTGTTTCTAGACACACGATTTGTTGACATTCAACACAGAAATTTGATTTCACATTGAATTTGTACATAACATATTCAAGATAAATCAATTACAAAATAAGGAACTCGATTCACCACATCGATTCCATCCTTCAACATAATTTTCAAAAACACAATGCAGAGGAATTGGCTTGGCATCAAATTCATTCTCCAACGAAACCAAACCTTCCACAATTCAAATCCACATTTTTGTCCATTTCAACAGAATTCAATCCAGTAGTTAAACACAAAGGCATTCCAATTATAAGCAAGACACTTTGATCCCTTCTCTCAATGGAATTCACGCCCATTTTCTATAGGAATTTCATGTCATGTAACCATTATTATTGGACACCACACAACTATCAAATTCCATTCATTCATATTCAACAGAGAAAATCAATTTCGTGAACAATACATAAAAAACGATGTTCACAAACCAGAAGCATGTAAATATGCTTTACATTAATCAAATTATGTTATACACGTTATCTTTGGCCTAATACACAATATGGTCATATTCTACCCTAACCTCTCCCCTCTCACACTCGCTCTTTGTCTCTTATTGCCTATATTCTATCTACCTTTGCTCGTAGGTTTACAATGGCTAAATACAACTTTAGAAACAAAACAGATTTGTTTTAGATCCGGGAAACTTGCTAACTAATCCTAGATCTTGCTATGAATCATCTCTAGAATCTCTCAAGTATGTGACAAGGAAGATTCATTACAACTGCTCTATCTATTCAAATCTTATAGGCTTATGACTAATCCTCTCTAAAAGTTATACACTAACTTAGAAAATTTAAGTATTTACATCAAAGAATTAAAATTCATCATCAAATGTCAAGACCCCCTTTTGGATCTGATCAACAAATTTGATTTGAGAGAAAATTCTCATGCATCAGACTCCCAAAGTAGAAATTTTTATGACCTCCTGGTCATAAGTCTTCTAGTTGAAATCCTCTAGGATCCCAAACCTTATGTTGCAGTTTTCCATTCCTCCATATATGTTGTTGTTCTACTATTGTTGTCTCCAATTTTCCAGGATTCCAAATTTTATGTTGTTGTTGTCCACTTACTTTACTAATGCAAAGCCTTTCATTCAGTTATATATCATTGTTTGTTGTCCTTCTCTTTTTCTTGTATTATTTCTCGAACATCCTTTTCATCAACATCCATAACTTGTCAATTTCATCATCTAGCTTTGTCCTTGATTGTTGAAACTTTTTTTCATCTCTCATTTGTTGTTGCATATCCTCCTCTTGCATAAGAGTTATAAGACTCTTACTAAATTCAGGTTCAAATACCTCCTTGACAACATGTTGGTCATAATCCGCAACTTCATCCACCTTGATGTATTTCAAGACAACTCTCTCTTTCAGTTCCAATTGTGCATGTTGAATATGCACCTTTGAATGCAACAACCTATCTTCCAAGAAATTCAATTCCTCATCCCAATCAGTTAAATGAATTTGAATTGGATTTGCAACCTTCGTGCAATACTCATCACATGTGTCCTTTGTTCTCCATTCCTCTAAGAGATTTATTTCTTCCTTGAATTCGATATCTCTTTTGTCTACCATAAGATTTCCATCCATCATTCCATTCATTGGAATATCCTTTTTCATGCCCTCATGAGGCAATTCTCCATCTCTTGTACCTTCATAACCTGCATTCACACAAATTTCATTAGTTTCAAAAAAATGAGATCCTTGGATCTCATCATCTCTTCCATCCTCATCTTCACCAAGGATAGATCCTTGTTCAATTTCACAATAGTGAACTCTCATCTCATCTTCCCTGAGTTCTTCATTCCTCAACTGAGTACTCAACATATGCTTCAGTTTCACCTATAACATATTCCATTTAACCTTCTTTCACAGAATCCATCTACATCTTTGGTCTTCCTCACTTTCCTATAGCAGCCCCATTAGCATACTAAGATGTGCCTCCATCTCAATTATCTCCCTTTGATCTAGGTGGATATTGGTGGCCACCCACCTTTTCCGACTGGCTCAAAACAGTTTTTTGGCAATTTTGGCAATTTACTATTTTTAGCAGGTTTTAACTTCTGGGGCCATTTTGAGGGCCTAAATGAAGGTTTTTCAAGATCAAGGTTCTCAATGATATTTGAAGTCATTATTGAGCCCCCAAAATGAATCTCCTCGATGATACCTTTCCAACGAGCTATCATACACCTAAAATAGAGATCGTATGCAAATGTTACGACCCCGGGAAGTTGATGTACTAACTTACCCAAACGGGGCCCACATGACTTTTGGCACTTCATCTCCTAGGGTTAGGTTTTTGGATGTCTAGGGTTTTTGGCATTCCTGTTTATTGTAAAAAGGCCTTCAAAGCCTCATTGTAATCATATTCTTGCAAATGCGAGTAGCCGTCACGTCTCTTCTCAGAGATAAGCTACCACCATTCTAGTGAGTCTTTCACTCTATATTTTTAAAGTCTCTATACATTTATTTCATTAATAGAAATCGTGTATTATTGCATATCTGTGTTTATGATTGCATCTCTGATACATTTTTGTTATATTATTGAATATCTGTGATATCTCTGTGCATTTCTTTATTATATCTCCGATCTCATTTCGTGCCGAAAATAATTCGGATCACCCTTTTAAATTTCTCATCACTCAACTTTTTGTGGCTTACACTTGAACCTTTGTTGTGAATATCAGTAGTCTTCTTCATTATCCCTTTGTGAACTTCATCTTGCTCATTGTGAGTTGCAATCAAGCCCATGTAACAAGCCTTCTCCATTAACATGTTACCCAATACCTCACCAAGATTTCTCCTTAGCCTAGCACTTTGGTATTCCTATGGTTCTCTCTTCTAGAACCTCTTGAGCACTCCTTTCTCTTATGGATTATGCACATACTCATGCTCACCTTTTGAGAACTTCACTTTTCCTACTCTTCTCCAAACTTTAGTTGGAACTTGTTAAGGTTCTTTTCCACAATCTTATTTCATTCAAGAACATCACTTGTTCTTCGTTACAGTTCTCCTAGTTGTAATCATTTCCACCATATCTTCTTCTACTGCTGCTACCTACAAATTAACATTTAACATTGTCAATTAAAACACAAATATCTTCACTATCAGAATGTATTGGATCTTCACTTCTTTCCCCTCAGTTCTACCATCTTCACTGTGCCACTATCTACAATTTCCCTTGTTGTAGATTTCATTGTTCTTCAAATCCTAAAGAAAATGATTCTACTTTCCTCCAAAAGTAGAAAAATATTTGCTTAATAAATTTATAAAACACCTCTATATTCTACAGTCCAAAGGAAAACTTTCTATTACAAATTCCCTTATCTTTGTGACTTAATCTTTTTTTCTTCAACTTGCATTTATAAGTTTCTGGAATTTGTCTTATCCAACTACTTGAACAAGTAGAAATGAACCACCTCTAATCGCTTTGCTTTTCAAGAGCACACCTGATCTAAATTTATTCTCCAAGAGAAATCTCTCCAATCCCAAAGATTATATCTACTTTGTATCTCTTACTGAATTCCAAAGAGAGTTATTGCACTCTAATACCACTTGATGCAAAGCCAATATTTTCGGTAGGCTATTAATGCGACTAGCAATAACTGTTTACCCAAAACTCCTTCTCAATTGTTAGCTACAAAAAATTCATAATCCCTATAACTATGAATGGAGAATCATTTATGTTTGACTATCAAGTCCTCCTCTCTGTGTTCACCAAAAATCACTTTAAACACATAATTGTATTCTCGGATATCCTCATTCAATTATGTTCTCGTGTTTAACATTCGATTATGAGTTTAATCTAAGACCATGGTCAAATTTAATTAACCTCATAACTCTCTCACTAAATATGAACTTAATCCAAAGAACAAGTATGCTACAGGATTAACTAAGCTCTTACCTCAAGTGTTGAGCCAGTTCTCTTCACCATTAAATGCTTACCTCCAAGAATTTTCTAGTTGATCTATGTAATTGGATCTACAAAACCATTACATGAACCCAATAGTAGCTACCATAACTTTGAAAGTGTTAATGAATCTCCCAATCTTTGGATCTGCAATTACAAATATGATATAGACAACCTTTATGTCTATATATACACCCACACATATTTCCTGAAAAGCATTTGTTGGCATATACAATTCTTGTTAAACCCAATTAGCATTTTATTCATCTTTACAACATGAATTCTTCACATTTAAACTAAATATATTCACCGAGCATTCATTAAACATTCACCAATGATTGACCATGATTTGTCCAATGCTCTATTTCAAATACTAAGCATTTGATTCTATTTTTGTTCAGTGCTCTTCAATAACTAAACATGAACCTCAGTGAAATGCAGATGTTAATTTATCACAGTTGATCACTTTGTAAAACCAAAACAAATACATTGCCTCCATACTTACATGATCCGTGACTCTACACACGATTCACTTATGCATCTTATAATCTAGTATAAAATCGAATATACAAATTGGTTATTCTTACCATGAACTCGGAAAAAATCATATATTAAATTTTCTATATGTTGGGCGCATCATCAAAGATATCATTCCACATATTTAATTCCCTACACTTGAAGATTGATACGGTTTCAAATTGACCACAGACTGGGCGCACTTATCATCATAAATTTGGGTGAGTCTCCACCATATCATCATTCAAACGTGAATTACTATGAATTCCACACTGGTATAACTATTTATGCTTCAAATTTTTTATCCACACCATGGCTACGATTTGTTTATGGACACACACTTTGTCAACATTCAACACAAAAATTTGATTTCACATTGAATTTTCAAATAACAGATTCAAGACAAAGCAATTACAAAATAAGGAACTTGATTGACCACATCAATTCCATCCTTCAACAGTGTTTTCAAAAACACGACGCAGAGGAACTGGCTTGGCATCAAAGCCATTCTCCAACGCAACCAAACCTTTCACAATTCAAATCCACTTTTTTGTCCATTTCAACATAATTTAATCCAGAAGTTAAACAAAAAGGCATTCCAATTATAAGAAAGACACTTTGATCCCTTCTCTTAGTGGATTTCATGCCCATTTTCTACAGGAATTTCATGTCTTGTAGCCATTATTACTTGACACCACACAACTATCAAATTCCATACATTTATATTCAACAGAGAATATCAATTTCATGAACAATACATAGACAAAGATGTTCACAAACCAAAAGCGTGTAAATATGCTTTACATTAATCAAATTATGTTATATACACAATCTTTGGCCTGATATACAATATGGACATATTATTCCCTAACCTCTCACCTCTCACACTCGCTCTCTATCTCCTATTTCCTCTATTCTTTCTGCCTTTTCCTAGAGGTTTACAATGGCTAAATAAAACTTTAGAAACAAAATAAATTTGTTTTAGATCCAATAAACTTGCTAACTGATCATGAGATCTTGCTGTGAATCATCCCTAGAATCTCTCAAGTCTATGACAATGCATATTTGTTTACAAATACTCTATCTATTCAAATCTTCTAGGCTTATGACTCGTCCTCTCTAAAAGTTATATACTAACTTAGAAAAATTGATTATTTACATCAAGGAATTAAAATTCCTCATCAAATGTCAAGACCCGTTTTGGATCTAATCAACAAAGTTGATTTGAGAGCAAATGTTCCTGCATCATCCACATGCATTTTTTATTATAAATGTTTACCATTGTTCCTCTTTATCTTGTACAAGTTAAGAGACCTAAGGGTTTTTTCGTAATCCTTTGCAAAATGGCCATATTCATGGCCAATTTTGCATTTAAAGGGTAATTTCTCATAGTCCAGAGGATGGATATGTTTCTAGTTATCCAAGGTCAAAATAACTATTTTCAAAAGCCCCTCTTATAGATCTGCTTCCATACGAATTCTAGCATAGGTAAACATATTGTTAGCACTCTGTAAATTATGTCCGGCTGAATAGACAAACAATAGAGGTAACTTGTTCAACCAGCTTTAGAGCTGAGGCACTAGCCTGCTCAACTCAGAGAGGGCTCTCTCGTGTCACTTGATATATCTATGGAAATCGATGGCTAGGTTTGGTTTGTTTAGGGTATTTTTAATAAAGTTGTTGGCAAAGAAGGGGGGAACACTATGGGCTATGGAGTCAAAATTCTGAAAGTGAACGGAAACAATGTGTCGGCTAACAGAACTCTCCAGAGGAAAAAGGCTAAATAAGGCGATGAATCTAAGTTATTCTTGAAATAAAAAGATGTGTAGGAAGATAAAGAAAACAAATAACTACATCAGAGCATTGCTGAAATGAATTCTAAATAGGTTAAGAAGACAATCACATAGTTTAAATTGCTTAAGCAAAGAGCATCACAAGATGAATTCTGGGCCTTTAAACACTCCAATTTAAATAGAAGAAAATGTAAATGAAATGACAGGCTACAGGAAATACATACGATGAAAGGAAACAAAGCTCATATCACCACCCGTTAGAATCTTTTCATAGAGACTTCAAAATCTTCCGCATTTGTATTCAATTCAGGTTCAGAAAATTTACAAATAGAATTTGATACAACCAAAAGGTGCTCTTGCACTTCTGCCAACATTAACTAATTCAAGTCTCTTAGTACTTATACAATTTGATAAAAAATAACTGAAATTGAAACGTTTCAGCTTCTGTAACAGTTTCAGATGTCAGTTTTGGTATATGAAACAACTTACAATCATTAGCAAAAAAGAAACGTTTCAACATCATGAATAGTCTCTCTGACCGCCCGGCTGCTTCTGCTACTTGGCAGCCATTGTGAAGAATACCTGATAAGTGGGGAGAAAACTGCTCTAGTTCGGTTCTGAATTTTGAAATTTGAATGGAGGCTTTGCACCAAATCTCTGAACGTTCGACTGCTTCAAATACTCATAGAATAATGGTTGGGGTTCCTCCTTTTATAGGCATCTATTATCATCGGCGTTTGGAGAAAAGCGGTTTTGGATGAACCACCTTTAGCCCCGATGTGTCTAAGAGGCTACCACGTATCCATGATTTAAACCAGGGCAGTTTTCCTTGGTCCCCCCTCTGTCAGCTAATTCTCGTGCTACTTCAATCGCCGAAAGACACATCAGTTGTTGATTTGGGTCGCTTCAAGATCTACGGTCCCTGTATTCTTTGGAAACTATGTCATCGGAGGTTTAGAAAAGGTGGTTTTGGTCAGACATCCCTCTTTTCCGATGCACTTCTAAGGGTGCCACGTGTCCCATAAAAAACCGTGACGGTTTTCTTCGGCCCATCCTCGGCCGCTTAACTTCCATGCTAGTTATATCTCCGATACACGTCCCATCCGTTGATCCGGGACGCTTTTAGGATCGACGGTCTGCCGAGTTTTACTCTTCATATCTCCTCTATTTCATCCATACGCTGTCAGGTATAGCCGGATCCTCCAAATTATCACATCTCTATGGCGATTAAATCCTCATAAAATTTCTGAAATTTGTACGCCATCTGGGAATTATACGGTGATAACATTGGCTCTAATTGGGGATGCTATCCTCCCTGTGAGGTAGAAAAGAATTGTAGACCAAGTGCCTACCCATTGGGCTATAATATTATGTGTGTGATCTAAATCCCTTTATTTTATTCAAACACTTTGAACCTACTCAGCACAGCCCAGGGCCTTCACCTCGGGCTTCAACCATGTTGTTTTTATCTCAATATTCGTACTTAAAGAAAAACCAAAACGCAAAGCAGTTATGTACAATGAATGGTGAGTGATGATTTTTTTTAAACGGTGTAGTGCTTGAAGAACCTGCCATTCACAGGCCCTCCTCTGGCAAGTTCTCTATTACTTTCCTCCAACAAATAGGCATTGTCCCTGTGGTAAGTTGTAATTTTGAACGGGCCCAACCACAGGTGATCGAATTTTCCATGTTTACCCTTATTTTCATTCTACGCATCCCATCTTAGTACCCAGTCTCCAGGTTTGAAGTCATCCTCTTTGGTGTGTCTGTTGAAAGCTTCCTTGATTTTCTCTTGACGTAGTTGGGCATTGTTGAAAGCTTTTTCTCTAGTCTACTGCATGCTGATGAGTTCATCCTCCCTTCCCCGACTGGCATTCATCTCTACTTCTTGATCCTGTAACAACTTCATCATTGGCAACCTGAGTGCCATAGGAAAGATGGCTTATGTACCATAGACGATCTGGAAAGGAGATGTGGCAATAGACCTATTTGGGGATATCCTATCAGCCCACAGCGTATGAATGAGCTTCTTGTGCCACACCTTTTTATTCTCCTGCAACAATTTTTTTATGATTCTGACCAGGATTTTGTTTGAAGACTTGGCCAATCCATTTCCTTGTGGGTAGTATGACGTAGAATGGCCAAGAGTAATGTTATAATCACTGCAAAATTTCTCAAATGTTTTAGACTTAAAGGTCGTTGCATTGTTTGTTATAATCTTGACCGGACATCCGAATCTGGACAGAATATTGTCTTCTAGAAATCGAATGATAACGTCATCTGTGGATTGTCTGGTATGAATGGCCTCAATCCATTTAGTAAAATAATCTGTGGCAGTCAGGATCCATTTGTGTTGAGCCGGAGATTGTGGATGTATCTCTCCTACAAAATCCAGGCCCCATTGCCTGAAAGGAGCTTCTACTAAAATAGGCTTCAACAGCAGAGACTGCAATTTTCCTTTCCCATCAAATATTTGGCATTCATAGCACTTTGACACTTCCTTATAAACATTAGGGAAAATACTAGGCCAATAAAAACTAGTTCTCAACATTTTGTGTACAGTTGTCTTCCAATAATGATGACCTCCATAGTCTCCTTTATGGAACTACCTGATGGTCCTTTATGCTTCCTCTTCTATCAAACAACTCAGTAAAATCCCCCTCGGGTCTTTCCAGTACAGTAATCCATTGACAATGCAGAATTTCGCCGCCTTTAGTTTCAAGAACCTAGCCTTTGTTTTGCTATATTCAGGAAGAGCTTGCAAATTTTTTAATACAAAGACAATGTCTGCATATCACGCAGAGTCAAGAAATTTCTAAGATATCTATGGAGTCGCCCTTTCTTCTTCTGTTGTATTTTCTGACATATCTGTAGTGAAGTTTATTCCCAAAGTTCGCAGTTTGTTTGTGCCATTAGTCTAGCAAGCCCCTGCCCTTTGATCAACTTCATGGGATTGATGTCAAGATCATATTCTAATAGCACTGCAATCCATTTTCCCCTCTTTCCTTCGGGATCGGGTTGTGTTAAGATGTCTTTTACTGAGTTGATGGGAACATAAATAGTAGTATGTGAATGTAGAATATACACCCTGAATTCTTTCAATTCTTTGACCAAAGCATATGCCTGCTTCTCCATGATGTCATATTTTAGAGGAGCATCTCTTAATGTCTTACTGTAGTATTCTATGGGCTTCTCAAAATTATGGTCATCCTTCTAGAGTAATACCCCTGCAATTGTGTGTTCTGAAGCGAAAGAGAATAGTATGAAATCTTTCTTGAAATTTGGGATAGCCAGCACATGAGCCTTTGTCAATGCTACTTTGATGTCTTCAAAATACTTTCTAGCCTCAGGGATCCATTTGATTTCATTTCCCTTCTTTAACATGTTGGTAATATGTTTTATGATCTCTGCCAAATTAGGAATAAATCTTCTCAGAAAATTTACTTTACTGAGAAAGGATTGTACTTCCTTTTTATTTCTGGGTATGCCAATCTTCAAGATTCCTTTGACCCTGCTGGGGTCTACCTTTATTTCTTCCTTGGAAATGATATGCCCTAAGAGCTTCCCTTCTTCCATGGAAATATTTGACTTTTTTGGGTTCAATGATATGCCAGATTTCCTACATTTCTCGAATGCCCTTCTGAGATGTTTGATGTGCTCCTCATCTGTAGCAAAATACACAGTAATGTCATCTAGGTATATAACAATAAATTTATCCTTTTCATCTGCAAAATCTATGTCCATAACCCTTTGAAATGTTGCTCCAGCATTCATAAGCCCAAATGGCATTTTGGTGTACATAATGTTCCCCAAGGTGTGGTGAACGTTGTCTTTTCTTGATCATCAAGATGCACCATGATCTGGTTGTATCCCGAGAAACCATCCAACATCAACATCTTTTGAGAGCCCGCTACCTTCTGTAGAATGTGGTCCATTTTGGGCAAAGGGTAGTTATCTTTAAGAGATACCTTATTCAGATTTCTGAAGTCCACACACAATCTGATCTTCCCACTCTTCTTTCTGACAGGCAATAGATTTGCTACCCATTTGGAGAATCTTAGGGACACTATGATTTTTGCTTCAAACAATTTCTTTACTTCTTTCTCTATCAATGATAACAACAAAGGGTTTATTCTTCTTAAATTCTGTTTAAATGGCTTGCGATCTTATTTTATCGGGATAACATGCTAGATTATACTAGTATCATAAACTTTCAACTCATCGTAGCTCCAAGCAAAAACATCAGGGAATTCTTTCATCAATTTTACATACCTTTCTTTGACTTCAAGGTTGAGCTTCTTGGACAGTTTAATGATCTTCGGATCTTATGGAGTCCCAATGTTACAGTCTTCCACATCCCCTTCATCTACTATGATCTTTGGACTTCTGGCCACATCGTTGTTATCAAAAAGTTATTCTAATGGTACTAGACCTTTGGGGATAATGTTTCTTTTTAGCTGCACAATATCTCTGCCAGCAATTTGATTGTCAAAGTATCCTTCTTTGGTGAAAGCAGTTGCATCTACTTCATTGTCAAGCTTTCTATCTGTTTATCGTCCTCGAATACTTGCCAGTGTTTCATATTGTCTGGTATCGTCAGTCTGTACTTGAATTCAACCTTGTATCTTTTTTCGAGAAAAATTGGGACTTTGAACACCGTTGTTGAAGTGGCCAGTGCATCTACAACCTGATTTTGTTCCCGTGGAATCGCTGAATGGTTACATTCTGAAAATTTCTCAAGGAGTTCTAATACCATATTTTTGTAAGCCCTTAGTCTAGGGTGTCTAACCTGGTAGATGCCTTTGATTTGATTTATGATGAGTTCAGAATCTCCAAGTACAACAATCCTTTTGGCACCCAGCTCATCCAAGACTTTCAATCCCAATATTAACGCCTCGTATTCGGCCATATTATTTGTACATTCAAAAACGAGTTTGTAAGAGCACAATTTCACATCTCCTGTGGGATGATTTATCCACACACCATATCCATCTCCTTCTCTGCATGCAGCTCCATCGAAGTTCATTTTCCATATCTGATCTTCTGGGTCACCCTGCTATTCTATAATTTCTTCCAACTGTTGCTCGGGTATACCTTTATCTGCCAAGACTATTTCCGTCTCTTCTGCTCCTGAGCATAGATCATTGAAGAAAATGGAAGACCCCAACTCAGTGCTTACTGAGTATATAGGATGGTTGGTAGGTTGTGATTTGTTGTTGACCATATACTTCAGTAGAACTTCTCTGTACAATCTTTTTTCTTGACCAAAGACAGGGATAGTGGCATATGACATGTCCATCTGGAGGGTTCTTTTCAATTTTGCAGCCCACGACCTAGACAATAGCGTGTCGAATTTCGAAGGGATATTAGCAACCACTATGTCCATCACCATGTTCTTCGCTAGGATTTGTGCCAGAGAAACGACCATGTCCTTTGTCATGCCAAGGAATTTCACTTTCCTTGAATCAAAAGAGAACAAATCCTTAAAGGGTCTTGTGACCTCAACGCCCAGTTGGTCCATGACCACTTTGGGCATCAAATTGTGAGATGCTCGAGAGTCCAGCATAGCATTGTATAAAGTCATGTCATGGATTTTTAAGCTGACATAAAAAGGAGGAACTTCTTCACTTTCACTGCTTTCTTCTACTCTCAGCCCAAATAAGATGGTTGGGTGATCATCTTGTATGTTTAGGGTATCATAGGTTTGTCTGATCTTAAGAATCTTGATGATCTGACTCCTGTATTCGCTATTTCTGATCAATTCATTAAAGGGTACTGAAATCTTAATCTTAGCCATCTCACTTTCAAAGTCAAAAGAGGATGGAGTTTTTTCTACCTCTTTAGTGACAGTTTATTTTCTTGTCAAAATTTTCTTCTCTGGTTCCTCTTTCTTCTTGCCCTTATCCATAGCGTTCTTTGCAGCGGAGTCTTTTTTGGGTTAACTAGAAGAGGGTACGTTACTCTGAGCATATTTGGTGGAGTTTGCCTTTAGGAGATTACCTTTCGGAGGATTTTGAAGCGCCTTTTGATTTTGGAGATTGTATTTCCTTTGGAATTGCATGATGGCGTTTTGTAATCTGATCTCATGATCTTATTTTTCTACTGATATCCTTTCCTCCTCATCTTGCAAGAATATTTCACTAGCATCCATGAACTGGTCATGTTCTTCTTTGGTAAAAAACACCTCAATTTCTTTGTCATCACAACAGTTCACATTATCTTCAAAATATCCATCATAATCTTCATCCATATAATTATTCTAAAAAGGGGGTCTTACTTGTTTTTCTCCCCGATTTCCTTCATTTCCCTGATTTGTTTGGTCTGCTTGAGCCACCTGATTACCCTGGTTTCTCTCCTCTCTTTTCTTGATCTGTGGACCAACGAGTCTCCTCGAATTTCGAGGTGGACTGTCGGCCTATTCCCTAGGGTTGGGTCTGTTTCCCAACGCCATTTTTTCTATCATCCTTTCCATGTTTCTCATCATCGCTTCGAATCTTTCTTTTGATGTTTGTGATGTGGAAGTTTGCGCCTTATCCTGAGTTTTGCCCATGTTTCTGCTAGAACTAGATTTCATTTTTCCTGAAGCCATAAGGTTTACTTCGACTTCAATGGCATCTTTCATCATATCATCTAGCATGGCATATCTTTTCTCTCTCAATAATAAAGCAAAATCACTCTCGAAAGAATCAACATATCTGATCTGAGCAGCTTTGGGTGGGGGTTTTACTTCATCAAGAATCACATTATATACTTTCATGAATCTAGCTGAAAACTCCTGCACTATTTCATCAGGCGACCTCTTAATATTGTTGTAGTGTGTCAACAACTGAAGGTGGTTTTTCTTATCTCCCCATCTGGCAAGGAAGAGTCTCTCAAAAGCTGTGAAATCCACGATATTTTCTGGTGCAAGGGCTCTGAACCATTTTCTTACATCTCCTGCAAGGATTTGTGTGAACAACCTCATTTTTACATCTGCAAAATCCACCTCCTCTAAGTATATGAAATCATTAAACCAGTCTAGGTGTTTCTGGGTTGATACGTTACCCTCAGCATCATATAGCTTAATCCTTAGGTTGTACTCCTGGGGTAAGTCATGCAATAGAGCAAGTAGTCTGAGAGGAGAAAATCTAGCTGTCATAGTTGTTGTGAGGGGTTGGAGTGGCTATCGGTTTCGAACAGGATTCACTACAGGTTTGACGAAAGCGGCTAGAATCAAATCTTGGAATATTTTTTCGTCAAATAGGGTCTCGTCTAAACGGGATTCGGACTTGGTTCTGAACAGGGAGTGTTTGAATTTTAGATCAAACTCAAGGTCTTCGATATTGATCAATCCGTCTCTAGGTAAGGAAAAATATCGATCTAGAAGTAACACAAGGGTTACTGTCTTTTCTTTTCTTTTCTTCTTCATCCAAGCTTTTTCGGGCTAGAGACGGGGATTGCAGGCTCGGGGTCTGGGTTTCTCCTGGTGTGGATTTTCTTAGGAGCCAGAATTTCTATCTTACACATTGTAGTACATCTGGTCTCTGAGTGATGGAGTCGCCAGGGTAAAGATAATCTTCAGCCAATAAGGTGTTTGGTCCATTGTCACCCTCAGGGATCAAACTAAAGCTTTAAGTCGTTTTCCCAGGGAATTTTTTTTTTTAATTTCGTCCACAGCAACGGCGCCAGAATGTTAGCACTCTGTAAATTCTGTCCAACTGAATAGACAAATGACATAGGTAACTTTTTCAACCAGCTTTAGAGCTTAGGCACTAGCCTACTCAACTCAGAGAGGGTTCTCTCATGTCACTTGATATATCTATGGAAATCGGCGGCTAGGTTTGGTTTGTTTAGGGGATTTTTAATAAATTTGTTGGCAAAGAAGGGGGGAACACTATGGGATATGGAGTCAAAATTCTAAAAGTCAACGGAAACAATGTGTCAGCTGATAGAAATCTCCAGAGGAAAAAGGCTAAATAAGGCGATGAATCTGAGTTATTCTTGAAATAAAAAGATGTGTAGGAAGATAAAGAAAACAAATAACTGCATTAGAGCATTGTTGAAATGAATTCTTAATAGGTTAAGAAGACAATCACATAGTTTAAATTGCTTAAGCCAAGAACGTCACAGGACAAATTCTGGGCCTTTAAACAGTCCAATTTAAACAGAAGAAAATGTAAATGAAATGACAGGCTACAAGAAATGCATACGATGAAAGGAAACAAAGCTCATATCACCACTCATTAGAATATTTTCATAGAGACTTCAAAATCTTCCACATTTGTATTCAATTCAGATTCAGAAAATTTACAAATAGAGTTTGATACAACAAAAAGATGCTCTTGCACTTCTGCCAACATTAACTAATTCAAGTCTCTTAGTACTTATACAATTTGATAAAAAAATAACTGAAACTGAAACATTTTGTCTTCTGTAACAGTTTCGGATGTCAGTTTCGGTATACGAAACGACTTACAATCATTAGCAAAAAAGAAACGTTTCAACATCATGAATAGTCTCTCTGACCGCCCGGTTTCTTCCGCTACTTGGAAGCAATTGTGAAGAATACCTGATAAGCGGCGATAAAAATGGTCCGGTTTGGTTCTGAATTTTGAAATTTGAATGGAGGCTTTGCGCCAAATCTAAGAACTTTTGATTCCTTCAAATACTCATAGAATAATGCCGGGGGTTCCTCCTTTTATAGGCATCTATTACCATCGAGATTTGGAGAAAAGTGGTTTTGGATGAACCACCTTTAGTCCCGATGTGTCTCAGAGGATGCCACATATCCATGATTTAAACCAGGGCAGTTTTCCCTGGTCCCCCCTCTGTCAGATAATTCTTGTGCTACTTCAATCGCTGAAAGACACCTCAATCGTTGATCCAGGATGCTTCAATATCTACGGTCCCCGTCTTGCCTGGAAACTCTGTCATCGGAGGTTTAGAAAAGGTGGTTTTGGTCAGACAACCCTCTTCTTCGATGCATTTCTAAGGGCACCACACGTCCCATAAAAAATCGTGATGTCTTTCCCCGGCTCGTCCTCGGCCGCTTAACTTCCGTGCTAGTTACATCTCTGATACACGTCTCAGTTGTTGATCCGGGCCGCTTTCAGGATCGATGTTCTGCTAAGTTTTACTCTTCATATCTCCGTTATTTTGTCCATATGCCTCCAGGTATAGCCGGATCCTCCAAATTATCACAGCTCTGTGGCGATTAAATCCTCATAAAATTTCTGAAATTTGTACGCCATCTAGGAATTATACGGTGATAACACATACCATCCCTTGGTTCAAATCTATCAATATATTGTCTAGGAGAATCATTGATGTTGTGCATAGTATCTTCATTCCAAAAATGAAAATGAAGGTGAACCCAAATCAAAACATCTAGAGATACATCATGCTTGGGGTTAAAGTCTCAAGTCCACTGGTTCAAATACATTCCTCTGGTGCCAAAAACATATAGGATATTTCTAAAATGTTGTCCCTATCTTCTTTGTCTTCAAATAAGAAAGCATAGAAACCTCAACTACAAAAGTAGTGGGTGAGCTTTCTTTTGATCAAAACTTGTTGATTCCTTTGAACCCAATTCACCATGGATCCAAGGGAAGGCCATATTCTAGTAATTTTCCAATCAAACCTCATTCTGCCAAGGCCAGTGCCATTTGCTGAGAAGAAGAGATGAGGAGAGGGACTTCTGGTATATTTTCGAGTTTCTTAACAAATCACATACACAAGGGCTCAAAATGTGACCACTTCAAGGTATGGAGGGGGGCAATATCCCCCTTCAAATTCTAGATTCACAACCATAGCCAAATTGACTTCCAGATCATGTGAAGAAGGGTTGAAGTGGGTTTTATTTATATGTAGGTAGGTTATGATTAACCATCCATCCTTAGTTAATATTGAAATTCCAATTAAACATCCATAGACATTTATTGGTTAAAAAATATGCACACATTCAATATTTCTTTCTTGGTACACATCACTATGAATTATCCATGTGACTATCCATCTCAATCCCTCTTCCAATGGCATAGTCATGGATTAG
>ML779118.1:584227-625698 GCA_009831015.1 Picea engelmannii | reverse complement strand
GAGGCCTTTAAGCAACTCATTGTATCCTTGGGGAACCATTCTACTCCTCCCACTCACACCTACTTCATGAAAAAATTGGATCAGATCTTGAAGATCATCATTCCACAGGTCATTGTTCACTGCAAAGCTCTGTCTTATGTGTCTAAGGGTCTTGTTGGGTATTTTATTAGACTATGGCCTTCCCCTCATCAAATCAAGCTCTGAATTGTGTGGAACTAGAAACCTCCAATAAGAGGAAAAGCAATGTGAAATAGTGAAGGAATAACAAAGAGTTCGGTAGGAGCATTAGGACGTATAATGACCCTATGGGATCCACTTCAATGGGAACTCGAGGTATCTTTCTATGCAAACCACTGGATTCTTAATGTTCTTCATAATAAATAATCCACTCTTAAGTTTTCTATATTTAATATATACATTCCCAATAGATATCTGGAAAAATTAGAATGTTAGAATTCCTTGTTTTCCATTAAAGGTACTTTGTATATTACAACTATTATAGTAGCTGGAGATTTGAACACTTTTCTCCAAAACTTAGAAAAAATAGGTGGCGGTTGTGTTCGAGATCCCATGCAAGAAACTTTGGAAGATTTAATCTCTAATTAGGATCTACATGATATCAATCCCTCTAAAGGAAAATACACCTAGATCAATAAGCATTATGGTGTTGGTCATATTGTTGTCCAATTAGATCGTTTCCTTATTCATAGTGACCTTATCCTTCTCCCCTTTTCCATTTCCTCTAACATTCTTCCCTTTTCCCTCTTTGACCATAAGCCCATCTCCCTTTCCTTTCCTCCCCCTATAACTTTAGCCACATCCCCTTTCTCTTTAATCCTCTCTGGCTAGGTAATAATTCTATCATCACTTTTATTAAGAAAGTCTGGTCCTCTCCCTTTCAAGGTTCCCCAAATTTTGTTTGGGAAAGAAAATTAAGGTCAGTCAAGTAAGCATTGAAATATTGGGTAAAATATTCATGTGCTTCTCCATTTTTGGAGAGAATGGTCAGAATTTCAGAATTGGAAGCAATTCAAAAATGAATGGAAGATCATGAGGTAATAGAAACATCCCTAAAAAGGGAGAGGGAAGCTTATCAAAATCTACATTCTGCCTTTCGGAAAGAAGAAGAGGAATGGAAATTGAAATGTCGCAGTCTATGGTTGCAAGCAACAGATTCAAATACTTCATTCTTCCACAAACAGGCTTAGCAAAGGAGGCAAAAAAACACGGTACAAGAAATCCAAACGAGGGCAAGGTTGGTCCTAGACAATTTTGATCACATCAAAGAGGCGACCACACAACACTTTGGATATATATACACTCATGAAATAATCAAAGGAGAAGAGAATAGTGAGCAAGGGATAGTAGAGAATATAACCACCTGCATAACAGAAGAAGAAAAGAACTTTATCGTTAGAGAGATCAACGAAGAGGAAATCTATCAATCTTTATGGGGACTAGATCAAGATAAAGATTTGGGGCATGACAGGTTTTCCACCCATTTCTTCACATTATTTTGGGATATAGTCAAATTTGATATGAATAGGATGCTCAACTATACACTTCGGAAAAAGAAAGTAGGAGGTGCAACAAATTTGACTTTCTAGCCCTTATTCCTAAAGAAACCAACCCTCCAATTTTTCTAGGTTCATGCCAATTTCTCTTTGCAACATAACCTACAAGATCCTTACCAAGATCATAGCCAATCAAATCAAGCCTCTCTTGGCCAAATTGATTTCAGAGAATTAGGGAGGGTTTATGGAGAAAAAACAAATCAAGAAAATATAATTATTGTACAAGAAGATATTCGCACAAGCAGAGCTCGCAAAGACAAAGGCATGGTGATAAAGCTTGATATGGAAAATGTCTTTGATAGAATCAAGCATTCCTTCCTTTTCTTTGTTCTCCACAAATTTGGTTTCTCAGAAGCATTCATTGATTACATATGATCCTGTATTGGCTCCCCGTGGATTTCCCCTATGTTAAATGGCATACCTACCCAGTTTTTCCGCTCAAGCAAAGGTGAAAGGCATGGTTGTCCTCTTTCCCCATATCTATTTATTTTAATGGAAAAATCCCTTAGTCTGAAGCTAGAAGTTGAACACATAATGTGTCATCTTCCTGGCATCCAAATAGCTTGAAAAGTCAATAAAATCAATCATTCTAAATTTTTTTATGACACCCTCCTCTTAGGGGTGGCATCAAGCATCATTGCTTGAAGGTTTAAAAAAATTCTTAAATATTTTCTTGTGGCCTTGGGAGGGGAATAAAAAACAACAAGAGAAATATTTGTGGTTGGAACATAACAGGGGAACTCCAAACAACAAAATATAGAATTTTTGGTTTTTCGATGGTTGGAAATTGGTCCTCCTTCAAATACTTAGGCATGCCAATTTTCCTAAAATGTACATCTTCCCAAGATTGGCATGAAGTTCTTGGTAAAATGCTAGCCCGAATTCAGATTTGGTGAGCTCGATGGATAAACCCAATAGGTAAACTTGTTCTTTTAAAATAAGTTCTCTCTTCGCTAACTATTTTTCAATGTGCAACCCTTATGGCACCGAAAGGTGTGATAGATAAGGTCTCCAAAAATATCAGAAGTTTTCTTTGGGAAGAAGGCAAAACAAACACAAAGAAGTTTCACCTGGTTAATTGGCACATGGTTTTTCAACCACTAGAAAATGGTGGCTTAGCAATTAGAGATCCCACACTTATGAATGTAGCCTTGGGTGTGAAAATACCTTGGATATTGGTCTCTAAACCTACAGATTGGTGGAAGTCAGTTCTCATCTTTAAATATTTCAGCTCTCCCAGATTATGAAGTCCCAACGCCCCACTTCCCAACTTAAAAGGATCCTCTCTCTAGAAGCTTGTTAAATCTGTTGCACCCCTTATCCAGTCTAAGCTCTCCTGGGCTTCGTGGAATGGAGTATCCATCAACATTTGGGTTGGTAGTATAATGGGAAAAGATCCTTTAGAGAAAAATGAGGATTAAATTAATTTCTCTCAAAAACTGGAGTATAAGTGCAGGCCTCACAAAACTAGCAGACTTCTCACGCTGGACAAATGATAGAAAATGGATTGGATGAAAGAGTATTTCCCCTCCATAGAATCTCTCCCCTTTGGTCCCAAATATGCTCTATCTTCTTGTTGGTTGTGCACCTATTGATTTTCAATTACCAGATGTTCGTTGTTGGGGTGATTCAACTTACTCGGTCAAAGGTGGGTTTCAACATCTGATTGAAAGGTCTCCAGAACACCCCCCCCCCCCCCACTCTAAGGTATGGTCTCTCATATCACAAGGTCCCTCACTTCCAAAAATAAATTCTTTATGTTGGATAACGGTGTAAGGTAAACTTATTACTACTGAAAATTCACAAAAAAGGGGAATAGTTGGGCCATCAAGGTGCGCACTATGAAAATCTACAATTGAAACTTCCCATCACCTATTCTTTGATTGTGGTTTCTCCAAACAAGTATGGGCTTAGTTATACAAATCACTTCATTATAAACATACATTTCCCTCTAACTAGAATGCTATGTTTCTTTTTTGGAAAAGAAGATATGTTGGAAGCTTCATTAAAAAACCCTCATAGTGAGCTTATGGAAGGCGATTCCCAAATTTGTTTATTGGGAGTTATGGCTGGCAAGAAATAAGGCCATCTTTCACAAGAAGCTTCTCCCACCTTCAAGAGTCCATTCATTGGCTTGCAGCCTCATTTCTGAAACTTTTTGCACCAAAGTCAAATAGTTGGGTTCTGTATCAGATCTTGACAACATCTAGCAAGAATGGGTCTCTATCATAGTCATCCCATGCTACTTTCAGATTTCTCCTCCAACCACCATCTCCCCATCTAGACATCACTCGCAACTCAATATTTCTAATCAGGTATTTGGCTAGTGGCAGCACCAAAAAGCATTGGTCATTCTCTTCTTCAATGGGGAGTCAGAAGGAAATCCAAGGACGACAAGTGTGAGGGGGAGGGGGGGATCACATTTGACCCCAAAGGAAACCAAAGTATTGAATATGCTTGTGAGCTAAGGAGCAATACAAATAATCAAGCATAAGTTCTAGTTGTGTATATGGGAATGCAATTAATTAAAGCAAATAAAACATTAAGTGTCATTGTAATAAATGGTTTTGAGCTAATTATAAAAGGTTTGTGAAAACTTAGCAAAAAAACACAGCCTAACCTTCAAAAGATCTATAATTGAATCATCAATGAGGAGAAAAACTTCAATTCTGTGGAGTATTATCATGTATTTTGCAGGAAAAATTGGAAATCAAATAACCTACCCAAATTTGATAAGCGTCTGGAGTAGGGGAAAATAAGTATCAATGGAGGCTCATCATTGATCCATCTACCATAGCTAAATTACTCAAGAATGCAAAAAATATATATGGCACATTAGAAATTGTCGAATCAGCTCATTAAATAAATAAAATTGTGGTTTTGGAGTGGATGTGACCCCATCCCCCATCTGCATTAATATCTATGATGTCACCACCTCAAATCTATCACCCAACACATGTCTCGTACTCCCTCCATGAGGCTCCACTTCCTCTAAGCACATATTTGAAGCTTCTCCCATGGAATGTTTTAAAGGTATTATCGTTGGTATGACGAAAACACATGGGATAACACACTTTCCTTCCACCCGACTCCTCGGATTCATTCCCCTCAGTGATCTCTGTGTCTTAGTCCACACGAACTAGGAATCACGATCCTATTAGCACAAATTTCTACCCTCCAATCTGAGTTGATAATTTTTTTTGAAAACGGTAAAAATTTGGCTAATTGAAGGAGATATGGGCCCAAATTGTCACTGACCAAACCCCTCTCTATTTGGGGTTATGTTTTCTAGCCTCAGGGGAGAGTCCCTAAGCACACTAAAGTGCCTTGATGTTGTCTTTAAGTATGATTTATGTGTGTAAAACCCCGAGAACAAATGTTGTTATGTCTTGGACAGTGTGCTAAATATGTCCAAAACTCTTGGGAAAAATTTCTTTTTGACTTGGAAGGAACCTTCAGGGTTAGCATAATAGATATAGTGAAAAAATAGAAGAGAAAATTGATCAAAAGATTAATTTTATCACAATGAACAGTTCATAAATAATGATAAATCAAATTGCAAAAACTCACAAATACCGACAAAAAACAAGGTTGAAAACAAACACATAATTATTTTATTGATAAGCTTGCAAGAGGGTTGGTTATGCCACAATTTTCAAGTCCAAAACCGGTACAATGGTCGCTTTGCTCAATGAAATATCACTAGACTAAGAGAGAGAAGAATGAGAATAAGAGGCTACGATGTTGTTGTTGAAATCCTACCAAGAACCACTATCAAGCATCCAATATATAGCTATGAGGGTGCATTATCCAAGAAACCAACGAGGACACATGTGTGGGAAATTAAGGAAAGTATACGTGCATGAGATAATAAGTGAGAGTGAGAAAGAACATGTGAACATGAGAGATGGGAGTAAGAAAAGTGATTCACTTCACATGATGAGAGTAAAAGAGTGAATGTGCATGAGGAGACGTGGGCACTGAAAATAAGGGAGAAGTTGTGCATGGGTATTTTGAAGTAGAATTATGCCACGTACATGCCACATCTTGTTGAAACTCGTCCAGATGTCAAAATTTGAGCATGCCACTTGGCATTGTTGATGGATGAAGATGACTACTAAAAATACAATTTTGGCCAAAACAACTGTCTGGTCCCAAAAATTTCAAACTTGTCGAAACTAGCCCAAACTTTCCACAAATGCTCGGGATGGATAGGAGACCACCACCATATGTCCACTACTAAAAGCATATATTGCTAAAAATAGAAAGTTGTCAACATGTACCCAACTTTATACTCATTGGATTCAATTTTCCGCAAGGAATCTGAATCTACAACCATAATCAACATGCGAGCCCTAGTGGTCAACCTACTAAAAATAGAAATATGTGCCAAATGATCCTGGAAGAGGTCCAAAATGTTAGATTTTCATAAATTTTTAGAGCAATAGATTTACCAAAGTATTTACATATACTTTTACATTCAATAACCATATACTGAAAATATAAGCAGGTAGACAAGTGCAAGAAGACACAAGGATTTATCCTGGGAAAACCCCAAACCTGGGGAAAAACCCAACCAAATCTTCTTAGAGAGATTCTTTTTTATAATAAAATCCAACCATGAACAAGATCTTATTCACAAGAGAAAAATATTGATAATGAAGAAACCTTGATAACGATAACTTATCTCTTCTTGTCAAACCCTATCAGGGGTAGAGAATTGTAGCACCACACAAAGCTAGTGCACCTCTCCTAGAGATAGCACACAAGAGAAATCACCAAAAAAAAAATAGTGCACCATAGAACTAGACAAACTAGTAACTACAGTTGCAATTGGCACGAGAGAACTGGGCAGTGTGCACTAGGAGAAGAGATTTGATGTGATAATGATCAAATGAGTAAGGCATCACATTTATTTATACTTGTTCTGTCACTTAGTTGGGGCCAACTTCTCTTCCTAGAAATTATATTTCCACTTTATTGTTTTCCTGTGGGCCGACTTCTCTTCTTGGAAATTTTATTTCTACTTTATTATTTTCCTATGAGCCGAATTCTTTTCTGAGGTATTCTTCAACTATTTAATGGTCTTCCTTTGACTTCTTGGAATCTTCTTCTTCTCTAAGAAAAGTTGTCTAGGAGGGAATACCTCCTGTTGCTACCAAAACATCAATACTCCCTCTTAGCTAGGGAGGTATTCTTCTATGATGTTCTCTTCTAGTAGTCTCTATCACACCCATCCATTTCACATGACATGGGCATGACTACCACCATAGTCTCATGACGATGTTGCAAGCATATAGTAGTCCCAATCACACCCATCCATTTCACATGGTATGGGAAAGACTACCACCATAATCTCACGACTACGCTATGATGTTTCTCCTCTCCTAGTAGTCCCAATCACACCCATCCACTTCACATGGCATGGGAAAGAATACTACCATAGCCCCAATCACACCTAGCCACTTCACATGGCTTAGGCAAGGCTACGCCATGGTCCCAATCACACCTAGCCACTTCACATGGTGTATTCAAGACCACGCTACAAGTCCCAATCACACCTAGCCACTTCACATGGTGTAGGCAAGACTTGTACCAGACTACTCATTACTCCCTCAGTCACTTCACATGACTGATCTAAGAAACCCTTGGCCAAAGGGAGAGTATATTCCCATTGTAAGAGAAACATCACAACTCCCTCTCAACAAGTGTGGACATTCTGCATCATGCTAAGCTTGTCTCTGAAGTATGCATACTTCACTCTAGACAGAGGATCGGTGAGAATGTTTATTGTCTGCTCATTTATGGATATGTACCATAGCAACACTGCTCCTTTCTGCACCATGTCTCGGATGAAATGGTATTTGATCTCTATATGATTTGACTTGTCATGAAAGACTGGATTCTATGAAAGCTTCATACAACTTTGATTATCACAATATATCAAAGTTGGCTCCAACTCTAGATTAAATAACCCTGCAAGAAACTTCTGAAGCCACACTGCTTCACAACTTGAAACATTGGTTTCTATATATTCTGCCTTTGTTGTATTAAATCCCAACGTAGGTTTTCTGCTCAACATGAGATCATACTTGATCCCAAACTAAAGCAACATCCTGATGTGCTTTTCTGGTCCACTGCACTCCCCGCCTAGTCAGAGTCTATATAACCTTGCAGCTTTACTTCACCGTACAAGACATATCAGAGTCCATATCCAACCGTACCATGCAGGTACCTCAACACATGTTTTATTGCTACTAATCGTACATGTCTATGCTCAACCATCTATCGGCTCAATGTGTTCACTACAAGACATATATTCGGCCTGGTGTTAACCAAGTACATCAAGTATCTGATAAACTATCTCTACATCATGGGATCAGCCAAATATGAAGATGAATCACTCAAGAGCTTCATATTCATAACCATAGGTGTAGCCATGGACTTGAATTCCATCATCCCGAATCTCTACAAGATCTCAACTATATATTTTCCTTGGCTAAGGAAAATCTCATCTGGCCTCTACCACACATCTAATCCGAAGAAACAGTGCATCAAACTCAGATCCTTCATTTTGAACTCTAAAGTGATCTCCCTCTTTCGCCCATCTATGAGTTTCTCATCCCCTGTAAGAAACAGGTCATCCACATATAGGACCAAAATTAATGGGAAACCATCTTCAACCTTGTAGTAAAGGTTTGGATCTACATCAATTTTGGTAAACTCCAAGCTCATCAGATAACTATCTGTTTTGGCATACCATGCCCTGGGTGCCTGCTTAAGCCCATACAAATATTTCTTCAATTCATAAACATGGGACTCCTTCCCATGAATTACAAAACCTTGTGGCTTCTTTATGTACATTTCCTCTTCGATTACACCATTCAAGAAAGCAGTCTTGACATCCATCTGGTGTAATTTCCAACCCATAACAGAAGCAATGTAAATAACAAAGTACTACGTTGGAGCTTATGTCTTGACGAGTATGATTTTGATATAGAATACAAACCATGAAAAGATAACTGCCTAGTTGATCTACTTAAGTTTTGGGGATTCAATTGTAATCTTGAAAATGAATGTGTGGCGGCAATGATGGGATCTCCCTTTTACAGGTCATTTAACAATCTTCCCCCTATGGAAGTAGCACATGCATCTCCATCATAAAAAAGATAGTATTCATTAGATTAAAGGAAGCATAGTGGGCCAACCCACTTATCCTCGTGTCTTACTAACCGACAGTTGTGTCAGTCGGGTTTCGTGGGTTCACGATACGAACCTCCACTTTGTAATATTTTATGTAATAAATATTTCCATGGGATTCATATGAATCATCCACAGTGTATCTAGACTATGTGTCATTCGTAAAAAAATTATGGGTCCCCTTATGTATACATGACTCTTACGGGATGAGATAAAAGATGTAGTCCCAACTACCCCATCTATTGTAAAGGACATGGATTCCTTTTCGTATATCTACTTTTGATCGGCACTTGTCGGTTCACCTCTACCAAAAACCTATTGTAATCGTTATAAATAAAGGGATTCGAGACTCATTTGAGGCATCGGGTCTGAGAGTGAGGGTTTGTGTACTTTGGGTATCCTCTTTGCTTGCGCCATGTGTGAACTTGCAAACGAAAACCAGGGATCTCAAGTGTATGTATTTGTGTCTGGCTATAGGTCGATCTTTCTATTGTGTATCTATTAGGTCGATCTTTCTATCCACTTTGTGTGCACCCTGTGAGAACTTGCAAATGAAAACTAGGGATCTCAAGTGTATGTATTTGTGTATGGTTATAGGTCGAATATGTATTTTTGTATGTATGTGTGCCTTGGCGTCTTCCTCTTCTAGTTTTGGAAGAACTTGCTTGACATGGTCCAAGAGCTCATTCTCTTCTAGAATGAGTAGTATCATATGCTTCTATGATATGAAATTGTCTACTCCATCCATCCTATCCTCAACTCTAATACTAGCAATCATTTTCTCTAGTAGAAACCCTAGGCCCGAAAAATATAAATATTTCAACCTTCTTGAAAAGTCGACGCTAGGGTTTCAAAATGTGTGCTAGGGTTAGGTGTGTTGCCATGAAGTGAAGTTAGTCCTAAGGAATTTGGAATAAGTTCTCAATGATCTTGACAAAAGAAAAATGCGCAGTGACAAATCCCAAAGTATGATCTTCCTTCCAGTGGTTAAATTGTTCTGAAGGTAACTCACTCTGATACCATGTTAGATTTTCTTAAATTTTCATAACAATAGATTTACAAGAGTATTTAGATATTCTTTTACATTCAATAACTATATACTAAAAATATAAGAAGATAGACAATCACAAGAAGACACAAGGATTTATCCTTGGAAAACCCCAAACCCAGGGAAAAACTCAACCAAATTTTCTTATAGAGATTTTTTATGATAATACAATCCAACCATGAACAAGCTCTTATGGAAAATAACAAAATACTGATAATGAAGAAACCCTGATAACAATAACTTATCTCTTATTTTCAAATCCTAGCAGGAGTAGACAACTGCATCACCACACAAACCTAGCGCACCTCTCCTAAAGATAGCGCATAAGAGAAATCACCAAAAAAAGATAGTGCACCAATGAATTGGCACAACTGGTAACTACAATTGCAACTGGCATGAGACAATTGAGCAGTGTGCACTAGGAGAACAGAGTTGATGTGATAATGATCTACGAGCAAGGCATCACCTTTATTTATACTTGTTCTATCACTTAGTTGGGGATGACTTATCTTCCTCGAAATTATATTTCCACTTTATTATTTTCCCGTGGACCGACTTCTCTTCCTGGAAATTTTATTTCCACTTTATTTTCATGTGTGTCGACTTCTCTTCCAGGGTAGTATTCAATTGTTCAATGGTCTTCCTTTGAATTCTTGGAATCTTCTTCTTTTATATGAAAAGTTGTCCAGGAGGGAACACCTCCCACTGCTACCAAAAAATTGACACAAAAGACTTAGAATGTCTCAAGGACCAATAATATATGCTCAAAATCTGAATCTGGTGCCTAGAGCAAAACCTGCTAAAATAGAAAGTTCTCGCATGAACCCACAAAAGTGTCATCAGGCCTAGAATCATATAAGGACCACCCCTGTATGCTCAAAACTGATCCAAACTATCAAGAGACCCACTCAAACCGTGGCTCTTAAAAATTAGGGATACCTATTGTATGTAGACATCTATCTCAAAATGCAAAGGAATGCATGCTAACTCTAAATATGAACCAAACAACCATGTACCGATCATATACTTGTCTCTCATGGGAAACAACCTCTGCTAACCATAAGTGCTAAACTATGGAAGAATATCATAATGCGAGCCAAAATCGTGCATGCTCCCTCTTAACCCTCAAGATTTTCAAGGGTGAAAATGTAAGGGTTAACAATGATGACTCAAGGGGATGAGATCCCCCTATGGGATGTCGAGAACCATATGAATCTCTATGTTTGTAAGAATACTGATATATGAGATATCCATAAGATGTACCAATGATGCTCTGAAAAGATATGTACCAAAATGTACCCATGTAAATGTGTGGAAGGAAGGAAGCCCCTGTAAGCTGACCTGTAATACCAAAGCCTGTCCATTGGGCCATGGAGTCAAATCAATATAGACCTCCCACTGAAACACTAAAACAAAATGGGTCTTATACAAATATTCTACCTACTACCACGCAAATGTACACTCCTCCCCACGGTAAATGGGTTGATGTTGGCACAAGGGAGAGAGTCACTTTATCAGATGTCAATATTGTAAACACATATCAAGTGTAGAGGAACACCACCAATAATAACAATGGGTTATAAGTTACGAGCATAACATGTCACTGTGAATGATGTTCTGAAGTCGAACAATGATAAGGATCATCCAATCAAGGTCCAATGATACTCATCCTTGTCGGATGTTGTTAGAAAAACATGATCGCAGAGCAATAAAATAAAACAAATGCGGAAATAAAACACAGAAGATACACAATACAATAGAGACACAGATATACGTGGTTCACCCAGTGTGGGATATGTCCACCAAAGAAATTTCCAGGTCCTTCCTTTTATTATCCAACAAATGAAGGGATACAACCTACAACACACATGTTGTAACTTTTTCTCCTTTCTTTCATAGTCTCCTCACTCACAATACAATATTCTCAATAACGCATAGTTGCAATACAATTTCCCTCATAAAACAGGGTTGCCTTCTAGGGAAAAAAAACCTAACATAACTTTTATCATCAAATTTGTGACCTTATAATGAACAATCCAGATTTACTATGTAACTACAATATACATTTACAATACAATATTCCCTTCGGGGGGCTTCGCCCCCTAACCCCCGCAGGGGGGGGGGAGCTCCCCATACAACTCCCCGGAATGGAGGGTTGCACAGTCTTTCAGGGTCTAAAGTATTCATGGGGTATAAACACGACTGGAAACAAAGACCTTTGAATCAAGAAGATAAGCAGGCTCCACAACCAACAATCTCCCACTTGGAGACTGATCTCAACAAATCCACCGTTACTGTATCTGTTGGACTATGATCCTTCTTGGACCTGGAAAATTTCTCATCTTCACCTTTATGCATGAAGACCAACTGAAACTGAGTAGGAACTTAATTTGTCCATGGTTACTCCCTTTGTTAACATGTCTACAGAATTCTAGCTAGTGTGTATATTTTCCAACCTCAAATGTCCATCTTCCAAGACAGATTGTATGAAATGGTACCTTAGTTGTATATTCTTAGTATTCAAATGGAAGGTTGATTTCTTAGTGTGATCTGGCTCCTGGGAGAAAATATTTCATGTTGATCTGTTCAACTTTCCTGTTGTCCTTGTCAAGCCTAGGAATACCTTTCCTGATGGAGTTTAGTCCCATCTCAGGGGTGACCCACTGCTGAGCGTGATGAGAAACGTGGTCTAAGGCTGGAAGGTTCGTGGGAGGTCTGCACGCAGTCGGTGGTCATATATTAAAATATAAGTACCAAATATTTGTTCTCTTTATGATGTGTATCTTGAAATCAAGTTATAACGTTGTTAGAATTGTCTGTGTATAATGCCTATATGTTTTAATGTTATTTCCACATGAATAATGTATGAATGGAGTGTTATAACTCTTTAAATTGCATTAGATAGGTATGTGTATAAATATATATTGCATCAGAGCATGAAAGTTATTCAGTGGCATGGCCAAGCCTGTTGGTTTAAGGCTAGGGATGTCACGAATTGGTATCAGAGCAGAAAAGAAAAGATACAGACGATATTGTAGCGTTGCTCGGCCTGTTGGTGGATGGGGACATTACAAAATGGTATCAAAGCAAGGAGAGATGTCCAGGAATGTTACAAATGGTGTTATATAAAGTAGAGACATCCAGGAACATTACAAAAGATTTCCATTTCTTAAAAGTATCAAAAACATCAGATTTTTGTCGAATGCAATAATCCCAAGTTTTTCTAGTTGCATCATCAATAAAAGTAACATAATAATGAGAGCCACCAAGAGAATATACTTGAGTTGGTCGCCATAAATATGTGCGCATAAGCTCTAACCTTTAATTCTTCTTTTCTTTTCTGACTCTGAGAAATATGACTCTCTTATGTTTTCCATAAACACAATGCTCTCAGAAATCCAAATCAATTTGTTTAAGATCTGCAAACAAATTTCTTTTTTGAAGTATCTGCATTCCCTTCTCACTCATGTGTCCAAGCCTATGATGCCACAGTGTTGTATCCACTCCTGTATAAGCTAAATATATAGAAGACTCGGTATTACCAGTACATAAATACAATGTACCTACCTCCTCTCATTTTTCTATCACCATTGATCCTTTGGTGACCTTCCATGCCTTATCTGTAAATATAGATAAACAACCTTCACTTTCCAACTGCCCTGTTGAAATTGTATTTTTCCTTAGATATGGAACATGTCTTACCTCTTTCAACAACCATTGGTTTCCATTACTTTTCTTTATTTTTACCTCTCTCATTCCAACAATTTTGCATGGTGCATCATCACCCAAATGAACCTATCCAAAATCACCTTGAACATAATCTAGAAAATGTTTCCTATGGGGTGTGGCATGAAATGAAGCTCGTGAATCTACTACCCAAGACTTAGAAATATTATCTACAGAAAGAATCAAAGCATATTGTAACACATCACATGTTACATTTGATTCTTGATTTTTCTCCTCATGTCCATCTCGCTGTTTCTTTGGAGCTCTACAGTCTTTCTTTAGATGTCCTTTCTTCCCACAATTCCAACACTCTATCTTTTTTAGTATGGATTTGGATCTGCCCTTCCTAGAATTCATGCGGTTCCCTGAGCCCTTTCCTCTATAATTTTGTCTTCCCTTGTTCTCCATGTTTAACGCATTACCTAATGTCTCACTTGTGCTTTTTCGACACATTTCCTCGCTAACGATAACACCAACAACATCATCAAATTTTAGAGTGTTTGAACCAGAGGCAGATTTACTTACAGCCATGACCAATCCATTCCATCTTTCTGGCAATGACCACAAGATTAGAAGAGCCCTGACCTCATCATCAACATCCACTTTTACATAAATTAGTTGATTAGTAACTGTATTAAATTCATTTAAATGATCTGCATCAGACCCACCTTCTGACATCTTCATGTTAAATAATCTCTTCATTAGAAATACCTTATTGGACACCAAGGGTTTTTCATACAGTTTAGAAAATGTGTCCATCAGCGCCTACGTTGTCTTTTCTTTCGAAGTATTGAAATCCACCAACACTGCCAGGCTCAGTCGTATCGTTCCTAGTGCCTTTCTGTCAAGAACCTCCCATTCTTCATCCTTCATGATTGTCGGCTTCTTTGCTATTCCACCCAATGGTAAGAATAGATCCTTCCGATATAAATAATCTTCCATTTGAATCTTCCATAACTTGTACTTTTGGTTGTTAAATTTATCGACCCTAAACTTTCCATCTTCTGCATTGCTCCCACTTGAACCAGGAACCCTCTTTTCCTGCGAGTTACCTTTTTCTCTGATACCAGTTGTTAGAAAAGCAGGATCGTGGAGCAATAAAATAAAACAAAAGCGGAAACAAAACACAGAAGATACACAATACAATAGAGAAATAGATATACGTAGTTCACCTAGTGTGGGCTACGTCGACCAGAGAAATTTCCAAGTCCTTCCTTTTATGATCTGGAAAATGAAGGGATACAACCTACAACACATCCGCTATAACTTCCTCTTCTTTCTCTCACAGTCTCCTCACTCAGAATAAAATATTTGCAATAATGCATAGTCGCAAAACAACTTCCCTCATAAAAGAGGGTTGCCTTCTAGGGAAAAAAACCCTAACATAACTTCTACCATCAGATTCGTGACCTTATAATGAAGTTTCCATATTTACTATGAAATTACAATATGCATTTACAAGGAAATTTTTCCTTTAGGGGCTCGCTTTCCCCCAGACCCCGCAAGGGGGGCGAGCCCCCCTGCAACTCCTCCACGTGGAGGGGTGTACAGTATTTTGGGGTGTAAATCCTTCATGGGGTATAAACACAAGCGAAAACAAATACCTATGAATCAGGAATATAATTAGGCTCCACAACCAACAGATGTGAGATAATCTCCCATGAGGATAACGACTACCAAGGTGCTCTACTTTTGGGCCATCTATAGATAATGTGTCGAAGTCGATACAAGATGATCTGCTGAGAAGAAGAGAAGTGATGTCTCTCTTCCCTCGGCGTGAAGTGATAAATCAAAAATATCTAGATGAAAGAACCAGGTACCATATCCCTATGCTAGATGGAGGGGGGGCGACTAACTCAAAATAGAAGACTCAATGATAAGATATGAGGAGACAAAACATAAGATGACTCAAGACACTCGTATGTCTCCTAAAACTACCCATCTTAAAGGCTCAATGCTTCGGGGACAATGGAAAAATGAAATCCCCATCCAGGATCACTCTAATGATAGACACAAAGGCTTGGCATGTGAAAGATAGACATTTAGATTTTAACCTGGGAAGAGAAATTATGGACAACCATTTATTAAAGAAAAGAAAGACATACAAGACATGACCACATGTTGATATAAATAAGCAAAAATCAGCGAGACTTATGCAAAGATTGAAGTAGATAACTGAAGGGAAAATACATTGCTAGGAAAATGTAGATTGTTGTCCTAAAATTGTAAAAAAACAACAAGAAGGAAACATTGAAATGACAATGTGGAAAGGAAAGACAACTACCCTACACCCAAAATTTTTACCTCAAACCTGCCATGATTAAATCATCATACTCAAAGGACCAATGTAACCATGCAGCCAAATGATCAATTCGATGAGAGAGGTCAATAAAGTCAACCTTATAGGGGCACCCACCATGAAATATCATATGACCAAAAGTCGTCTAGATGTACTTGTTGGTTCTTGGAGGCGCCTTTGTTTTTTAGCCTTTTTTAATTTTTATATCTTAATGCTTGAAATCGAAAGCTGGTTTTTGTATTTTCCTTTCTTTTCCCCAAAATCTCAGAAGTCTCATCGCGCAAGCAGCGACGATTATCATACTCTTAAGACAAGATTTATTTTTTAATCGTTTAAACGAGTCTCTACTTTTTAACCTCGGGATGTCGCATGTCGAAATTTATAGATCACATAGTTTACAAATCCCGAGGGGAAAAACGGTGAAACAATCTTAAAAATTTTACCCAGATCAGTACCGAGAGTAAAGATACTCTAAACCAGAGCTAAGCATCATCGGGATTTCGTGTCTCGGTGTTTGCTAGCTCCAAAAGTCTTATCGTCATAACCCCGATAGCCAAAACCGCGAGATTCTTGTTTTAGTGACCCGGGTTAATGTTAAACGCAAAAATTTTAGCCGCGGTTAAGCTCTGTCGGGAATTCGCAACTTGGCATGTCTTCCCTCAAAAGTTATACCTTCGAAACCCCGAGTCGCGAAGTCGCGATATAAGTATAAACGTAATTAATTAAACACTTGATCCGGTTTTGTCTTTCCTTTTTATTAGATCATATCATCATGATCTCGCGATTTTGCAACTCGGCATACGAGCCTCCCGGGAGCTATACCTTCGAAGCCTCGAGTTGCGAAATCGCGATATAAATAAAAATTAATTAAACACTTGATCCTAGTTACGTTTTGTATTAACCAAAGCTAATTGTCGCAATCTCGGGTTTTAGAGGTGTAAAGGGTTAAAGTGAAAACTCTTGATGAGGCGAATGCTGAAAGATTAATTAACATTTAAAAAAAATCCTGATTAATTAAGCTAAGCCAGCATTTCCATTGTTTTAATACGAAAATTAATATGCACAGTCTCCGAGGCTATTTTAAACTTTCTTTGCGCCAACTTGCATTACGAACTGTCAAAATTTATGAAATTAATTAGAAATGAGGCGAATTGACAAGTAAGGGTTTGGTTTTTATTGCTAAATTTATATTTAAGAACGATTTGACCGTTCTGTCCCTAAGGATGACCTAGTTTTAAATAGTCGAAGACATGGATCTTTTATTTGTTGTCTCAAATTTCATTTCTATTCTACGCAGAGCCAACTTTTTGTGAGCGAACTAATTTCTGTATGTATACATATTTTTATCACAGGAGAGCTAAAGTAGAATCCCCCACCATGGCCTCGCGAAAAGCGTCTAAAGCCACTATTGAGGTTTCAAGACAAGGTTCATACAACGTTTCTAATACTTCACCTCGAAGTGTCGACTCTGTCAGGACCTGGTCATATATTTCTGAGGTTCTACAGTCTGATTTGGTAGATGTTTCGGTTGATTCCAGTGAAAATGAAAAATATGACTTAATCACCAAGTATAAGATCGTCGTTCAAGCTCAAATGCATAAAGTAGCGGCTAGGCCACGTCTGCTCCCTTACTACGATATGATTCGATGGGCATTAGACCATGTAGATATACCAACCAGAACCATCGTCAATGAGCAGAGGGTCACCATTGGGACTTTCAGACCCGAACAATTGCAAGCTATGTACAAGTTTCCAATCATGTCAGACTTTGTTTACAATGCCGAATTCCTAGAGAATTTTAAATAGAAGGAATGTGTGCAATACGACAAAACTATGTTTGGTTTGATCAAAGATTGGGTTTCACACCCTGCGAAGTTAAGGGCGGACAGTAATGGTATATATTCAATAGCTTCTCTAGAACCACAATTCAAATATATCGCTATGATGACCTGCAGATTATATGGGAAAGAGGATACCACACATTTTTTCCTTCAGTGGGTGCCTCTAATTCACATGGTCGTCGAAGGCTGTTCCTTCAACTGGGATAAACTATTGTCTGATAGTTTGACCAGTCGAGTAACAGAGTATCAAGCGCAGAGGGAGAGCGGAAAGATTGCTTCATTCTTTATGTCCATGTATATCATGGATGTCGTGTGTTTTCTGACACCTTTTCCCTTGATGAGTTGGAGTTGGACTCCATCTGAGGCTGAGCCCATCCACATCTACCATTCAAAACTATGGGAAGACAAAGCCTCAGATTTTGTGTATGAAATCTTTAACTGGGTGATGGTACCGCTGCATGTCACTATCTTCGGCCACCCGCCACCCAGGATCTCATATAGTATCGCAGTAAATCTGAGCAGTATAGCCGACTGGTACGTGGAAGCAGAATTTTCATATCTCAGGGTTTTCAGTGCTTCTGTTCCTCCGAATGCCTTGCCTTTATTCATACCCGATAGGCTGGCTTGCCCTGAGATTGCTAGACAAACCGTAATCGGTGGCGTAAGAAAGGAGCTTAAGGGATATTCTAAGAAGGTATGGCCACCTTTTCCTATTCATTTAAGTTCCCATTCTTTGTTATATTTTAGGCATGCTAAACCTGAGGCAGCAGCCCTGGAGGACCTGAAATTGGTTCATGTCGAATTCAAAAAGCAGGATCCACAGAGGGTCGTAAGTAATCACTTAGCCAGTTGTGGGCTAAAAAGGTTCAAACATGAAAATTCGCCCTCGGATGACATTTTCTGAGGCACGAGATCTTATGCCGAGGTTTTGGCTAGGATACAAGCCCTGGCACCCGAAGAGAGGGACGATGTTTTAAAATTCCAAGAGCATCGACGGAGTTGTCTTCCCCCAGTATTGCGGGGTGAGTATCCAATAACATCAGAGGTGCAGCAAAAAGAAGTCAAAGGCTCCAAATATACAGCATCCAGACAAGAAAAACACCAGGACAGGGGAGAGCAAACTAGGAGTCAGAAACTAGAAATAAAAACTCATGATCCACCAAAAAAGCAGACTCCAGTTACCACTCTAGGCCAGTCAACTAAGAAAAACGGAGATCCCATCGCCTCCATTACTCCCTTACAGTCAACTCAAGGGAACATAGACGCAGGGTGGATTTTCAACGAAGAATTGAGACCTATAAGGATGGAAGAGCTCCCTCCAAATGAGTTATTTTTTGATAAAAAGAGAAACGTTGTGGTAAAAAGAGAATTATTTCAACAAGCAGGATCAACGGCCAAGAAATTTAAGGTGTTGACTGATGGAAAAGACAAGAAGAAAGAAGAATTCGTGACAGAAATAGCTGGGACATTAGGGGCGTTTGCTACGGCAAACCAATTTTCAGTCGGGGTTTTGAAAAATCAGCTGAAGTGAAAAAATCGCCTCATCAAAACCTTGGAAGCCAAACTAGCCACGGCAGAGGAGGTTGCCAAGGACCAGGCAAGCACAGGAATAGAACAAGAAAGAATGGCCGACAAAAAGGAAATTGCACTGCTCAAAGCTAAGCTCGAACAAGCAGAGTTGGTAGCTCAGACCAGTCAGATACAGGTAGGCCAGCAAAGAGACTTGATTGAGCATCTACAGGTTAGATTAGAGTTCGTCGAAAGCCAAGTTATAAATATCGAGATATTCCAGTACCAGGCTATGGAGATTCGAAGCAGGGTTTCTACAACCCAGCGAAGTTTACTTTCCAAGGTAGAGACGATTCGAAACAATTGTCTGCTTATTGATCAAGTATTAGAAAACTTATTTGTCAGAGAGAGAGAAGTTGGAGCAGCTCGGATCGCATTTCAAGAGGTTGTAATAGCTACAGCAAACAGGGAATTGGGAAAAAGTTCCAAGTTTTCCATTTCGGAACAGACCTGAGGTAATATTTTGTTGAAAGAATGGGAACGCAGCATATCAGAAGGCAAATTGCAAGCCAAGAAGGTAAGGAAATCCTCTGAAGAGGCTTTCGGTTCTATAGATGGAAATCTGTTAGGCATTGATAGCGAGAGTAATGCTGAGACGCTGAGCCAAATGGATATGGTGAAACTCTCGCTTGATATAAATGAGAAAGAAGAAAGAGATTCGACCGAAGTCTCACAAGTAACTATGGAAAACATAGTTCAAATAGATAAATGTATTATTAAACCAAGTGTGCAATTGTGCGTTATTGACACCCTAGACCGACAGATGGAAGAAAGGTTTCCGCAATTAGTCAGATATTGTTACATTTTTGAAGCCAATTGTCAAGCGGAACCTTCAAGGTTGATATCTTGGCTAGTGGAAAAATGTGTCACTTGTACTGAGCATGCGAAGGGGCAGGCTTCTGGTACTAAATAGAGACAGAGGTAAAGAAATGAAATGATTGATCTCCTTCTTGTTGTAATTGAAAATCCTGGAACTATTGAGATTCCATCATATGTAAATTTGTATAATTATACAATAGAAGGAAGAAAAAAGGGGCTGGACCTTTTTGGGTCGATAGTAATAGATATTTTTCTTCCTCGAGAGTCAAAACAAAGCAAATCCGAAGATTCTCGATTCTGTCATGACTGTGTTATGAGTTTGTTTCCTTGTATTTCATATTTCATTTCATTTCATATATGTATCTGATGAATGTTTCGCTATAATTTAGTACAACCTCTACTATAGTGAATAAATTTTAGTTTTCTAAATTGTTTACCGTTTTTCCTCTATACCGACTATCAGCAGGCATAAGACTAGTGAACACTTTAGATTTCTATATATATTTTATGCTTCATCAGGTTATTTCTTTATCTTTTTCTACCTCTGTTTACAAGTGAGATTCTCCCTCGATAGGAGCCTTACATGATAGACAGCTTAATGTTTTTCTTACACCTCATATGCATTTATTAAAATATAACTCAGTTACGGGAAAGGGCCTTTGGTTTTCTCCCTGTTTTCACTACTAGAGCTATAAACTCTCCTTTATACGATCGAAATCGAGACAACATCTAAAAAGTATTGAGATTTTCTTATTATTTTGTTCCTCTATGACTGTCCCTATGACAAGACATCCTAATATTGAACCTGGACTATTAGATCAAACACATATTGCCTTGAATCTTTTTGATACTATTCTTAAAACAGCCACTACCCGGGTTGAACTAGAACGTTCGTGGGCAGCAATTGAAAGGGACATAAACATCCAGGAATAGTTCGAAGCTAGACAACAACCTAGAAATCAACCCTAGCTTCCCTTGTTGAAGGTTGACATTTCTTCCTTCTCTACCCCTTACTCACTTCCGGATGCCTAGACACTGTACTTCTAAGTCTTAAGTATAGACTCTGGAACAACATCTTTTTAGCGCCGTTGTTGGGGACCGAAGTTACAAAATCTTTTTCCCTAGGAAAACGACATTTTTTCGTTGAAAGTGCCACCCTTTGATAGTGAACAAAGAGTGCACACCTTTTAAAGGCTTTCCAATATTCACTTGGCGACTCCACAATTGATAAGCTGGCATCTGGATGAAGGAATACCAGGCAAAACCCGGATGGTAAACAGACCACACCCGTTACCGATCCAAAACCCCCTTTACAACTTTCCACTAATAACAATGGCAGTCACCGAAGGAGGCGGTGGAGGTGCTCCTGGGGGAGGAGCTGGAGGCCAAGGGCCTGCCCCCCCTCCCAGAGTGTTTGTTAAAGTGGCAGTAAGATATGCTCCTTTGGTATTTCCCGTTCCTCTGCACGACCTTCCCGAAAATTATATAAAAAAATTGCCAAAATTCACTAGGGAAGGAGATTTGACCGCAGTCGAACACATAAATTTCTTTGATCAATTCGCAGACATCCTAGGTATCGAACATGAAGATGTGTATTCAATGATTTTCATCCAAACCTTCAAAGGTCGAGTCCGAACTTGGTTTCGGAGTCTACCTGCAGGATCTATCTTGTCCTATGATGCCTTGGAAGATGCTTTCCTTAGACAATGGGGCGAAAGAAAGGACCACCTATACTATTTAACCGAGTTTGGGTCTTTAAGAAAAAAGAATTCAGAAACAGTTATGGATTTTATTCAAAGATTCAACAAGTTGTATAACAAAATCCCAGTCGAGGTTAAACCGTCCCAACCCGCAGCCAAAGTAACTTTCGTGGGGGCTTTCGAACCAGATTTTGCACTTCTTTTACGAGAAATAAGGGGAGCTACTCTAAACCGAATGCAAGATGACGTTGTAGAAATTGAGTCAAATATGATGGCTTCTGGTAAGTTAAAAGCTAAAGTAGAAGCAGGAAACTGAGAAACTAGACGCTTTAGAGAACAAGCAAGGCCGTCAGGGTCTAATAGATACACAGATGACAAAGTAGACAATATGGCCAGGGTAATTAAGGAACTGTCTAATAAGATATCTAGAATGGAGTTAGAACAGGCCAAAGCTGATTCTTTCACCAAAAAGGATTTTAGGAAGAATCCCAATCCCCCAAATCAGCAAAGACGGATAAAAAACGAAGATCAGAAAATACAAACTCCCCTAAAGAACGAAAATTTTATAGGAGCGAATGATCTCCAAGATTTAGGATATTTAGATGATGATGTCACGAACTTGGGTGATGACTGCACACAACCTTATCTAACTAGAGAGGATTATGAAAAATCTCTAAACACTCAACAATCGTCTATTGAGGGTGAAGAAAGAGATTATACTAACCTTTGTAGTTATCAAGAAGAAACCAGTATGATAATGGTCGAGGTCCAACCTAGGTATAACTTGAGATCTAAGGGTAAGCCTATTTCAACTACTCAACCTAAGAAAATTCTCCCAAGAGGTCAAACTTATGAGCCTACCCCAGAAGAAACTGTGTTACCTAATAGCAAAGCGAAAGTAGTAAACACGCAAGAACCCGAAGTAGAAAAGGTTGAGACTAAAACACAGGAAACAGAAGCAGCTAATACAAATACACTTTTAACCAAGATCATGAGTAATAAGGCAGTCCAGACAAATAAGTTGGAAAAGAAGGATTTGGAAGTCCAAACTAGAGAAACAGACAAGGTGATCGGAGTTTTCAGTTTTGAAAACAAGATAAATAAAATTAAGATACCAATTCCTCTGGTAGAGTTAGAGAAAAACCCCAAGTTATCGAAAGCAAATTACCAAAGTGATAGGCGTTTCAAAGCTAGAAAGCCAATCTGACATTTTGAACCTGGAAGATGATAAGCCTAACATCACTTTTGGTCCACATTTTGAAGGAGCCAAAGACATTGTTGCTCCCTTTTATATCACCTTAAACATATACGATCAACTGCTACATAATTGCATGCTAGACTCCGGAGCCTCACATAACGTGATGCCTAAAATTATTATGGACAAATTGGGTCTCGAGATCACCAGACCTTACGAAGATCTTTACTCATTTGATTCAAGAAAAGTTAAGTGTATGGGAATGATAAAGGATTTAGTAGTCACCCTGGCACAAGTCCCAGTTAAGAGCATCTTGATGGATGTGGTCATTGTTGATATTCCCCCCAAATATGGCTTACTGTTGTCTAGGTCATGGGGAACCAAGCTGGGGGGTTCTCTTCAACTATATATGATGTACGCCATGATTCTTGTGTTTGGTGGGAAATTTACTCGGTTGTACAGGGAGACAAGGTTAGCATATACAGTAAGCGACCCTCAAAATCCGAACAATTTCCCTATTTACATTGTAGATCAAGATTTAGGAAATTGTATCTTATCTTTTGATGATGGTTTAGATGGTTTCACAGAGGAAAACGATATAGAGCATGAAGAGTCAGGTTACATGACCAAGGATATATGTAGCACCGTTATCTGGAAAATGTTTTTTGACGGTGCCTTATCTTGCGAAGGGGCTGGTGCAGGAGTGCTTTTTGTGGCACCTAAAAAAAGGTTCGTTGTCCCTTTTTCTTATAGACTACAATGGGATATAGATTATACTAACAATGTATGTGAATACGAAGCCTTGGTCTTAGGATTAGAGGTTTCCAAAAGGCTAAAAATAAAAAACCTAGAGGTTTACGGAGATGCGGAGTTGATAGTCAAACAAATAAATCGGCAATACCAAGCCAAGTATCCCAGATTAATATCATACAGAAATTGTGGCTGGGATCTAATGGAAAACTTTTTCTCATCTATAAAAGTCCACTTCATCCCATGCATAGAAAACTTACAGGCTAATAAATTAGCTAAAGCAGCTTCAACTTTCACTCCTCCTACAACCTTTAAATTGAAGTATCACATACAGATGAGATACAGACCATCTATACCGGATAATATCCAGCACTAGCAGGTTTTTGAGGATGATGAACAAATTAAGAAGTTTCTTGAAGCAGTAGGTGAATTTTATTAAACTCACGCGGATCAAGAAAATCAAAATGACCATTTATGGATCATGCAAGAAGGAGAGGACCCTCAAGCTTTCCAAGACAAAATCGCAAATCATCGCATGTTGGTCCTTAAAAATAATCAGATTCCAAAAGGACTGATCCCTCTGGAAAGACTGTTTGATCAAAATGACATACCTGTAAAATCCACCTTACAACCCCAACCAAAAGAGGTTGCGGACTGTGACATAGGAACCAAAGAAGAGACCAGGATGGTTAAAATATATAAACTCCTCCCCCCTAAAATAAAAGGCAAGTATAAGGACCTACTCAAACAATTTAAAGACATTTTCGCCTGGTCTTACGACGAGTTAATAACCTACAACACTATCGTGATCGATCACAAGATACCTCTAAAGCCTGGGGTCAAACCCTTTAGAAAAAATCTTAGGCAGATCAACCCCATTTTATTGCATGTGGTCGAGAGAGAAGTGAAGAAACTTTTAGAGGCGAAAATAATAGTACCTCTGAGATATTCCGACTGGGTGGCAAACCTGGTCCCGGTCAGAAAAAAGAGTGGGGAAATTAGACTGTGTGTGGATTTCAGAAATCTAAATAAGTCTTCCCTTAAAGACAACTATCTGCTACCTAAAATGGATCACGTGCTAGAAAGGGTAGTTGGGGCGAACAGAATGTCTATGATTGACGGTTTCTCTGGATATAATCAAATTGCCATGAATGAACAAGATAAAGAAAAAACAACTTTTACTACCCCTTGGGGTACGTTCATGTATGATAAAATGCCTTTCGGTTTGATGAATGCAGGAGCCACGTTCCAATGCGCTATGGACATTGCTTTCATCGGAGAGAGGGATAAGTTCGTAGTCATCTATCTCGATGATTTAACGGGTTTTCTCCAAACCCGACGAAGAGCATTTGGTACATCTTAAACAAACATTCAAAAAATGCCGCAGGTTTGGTTTGTCCTTAAACCCCAAGAAATCACACTTCGCCATGCAAGAAGGTAAACTTTTGGGTCATATTGTATCTAAGGATGGAATTAAGATTGATCCTGAGAGGGTTGAAGCGATAGACACTATAAACATTCCTAGAAATGTAAAAGAAATTCAATCTTTCTTAGGAAAAATATTTTTTTTACAAAGATTTGTCCCAAATTTCGCTGAAATTGTAAAATTGATCATAGATATGCTGAAAAAGAACAACGAAGTAAAGTGGACAACAGAGGCCAAAGCGTCGTTCACACACATTAAGAAATTCATAGCCAAGGCACCTGTATTGGCGAGCCCCTGTTATCTAAAAGAATTTCTTATTTTCTCGTTTGCCTCTGAACACACGATTGTTGCAGTGCTCCTCCAAAAAAACGAAGAGGGTTTCGAATAGTCGATCACCTTTTTCAACAAGAGCCTAAGAGACACAGAACTTCAATATGATATAATAGAAAAACAAGCGTACTCCATGGTAAAAGCACTGAAGGCATTTAGAACATATGTATTACACTCCAAGATAATCGCATACGTACCTACCAGTTTTGTGAAAGATATTTTGATACAACTAGATAGTGATGGGAAAAGAGGACGATGGCTTGCCAAGATTCAAGAATTTGACCTGGAAATCAAACCTACTAAACTGATAAAGGAACAAGGCCTGGCCAAATTTTTGGCTGAATCAAATCTCAGAGCTCTGGATATAAACTACCTGCAGGGATGTGAGGAAGACATGAACATAAACTAGCTTGATGAATGAACAAATGCAATTAAAATCAAGGAGAAGTCTGTATCATCAGAATGGTACAGAAACATAGTATCCTACCTGCTGACTCTAAAATGCCCGAGTGAACTATCGCCATCAAAAGCCAGGACTTTAAAGCTTCATGCAGTTAAGTATTGTATTGCTGAAAATCAACTATATTGGAAAGACCCACTCAGTTTCTTGTTAATATGCTTAGTCGAATCGGAAACAGAAAGGGTTATAAGTGAATTTCACGAAGGAGTGTGTGGAGGACATCACGCTTGGAGGGCCACAACTTACAAAATTATGAGGGCTGGGTATTACTCGCCAAAACTTTTCTCGGACATTAACGCCAAGGTCCGAGCCTGTAACCCTTGTCAGCTATTTGCAGGCAAACAGAAACTCCTGGTGCTACCTTCAGTTCCAATCAAAACTGAAGCCCCTTTTCAAAAATGGGTACTAGATTTTATAGGAGAGATTAATCCACATTCTAGTGCCCAACACAAGTGGATCTTAACTGCCACAGACTACTTTACTAAATGGGTGGAAGCTATTCCAACCAAAAGGGCAACTGACTCGGTGGTAATAGATTTCTTAGAAGACAATATCTTGTCAAGATTTGGCTACCCCCGAAAGATAGTCATAGATAATGCCCAGGCTTTCAAACCTGTGGCTATGATCAGCTTCTGCCAAAAGTATAATATCGTTCTTGGCCATTCTACAGTGTACTACCCCCAAGGAAATGGACTGGTCGAGTCGTCTAACAAGAGCCTGATCAATATAATTAAGAAAGTGTTGGATGAAAACAAAAAGTCTTGGCATGTGCATTTAAAGTACGCCTTGTGGGAGAATCGCATAGGCACTAAAAAGTCTATTGGCATTTCCCCTTTTCAGATGGTATATGGGACAGATGCAGTGTTACCTATAAATTTAGCACTCCCGGTGATGAAATTGTGGCAAGATCAAAAAGAAGAACCTAATCATGTCACCAAGAGGATAAACCAGCTAATCGAGGTTCAACAACACAGGGTTGAAGTAGATGAAAGGTTGCAGAAGTATCAAGACGACATGAAGGCATTATTCAACCGTAGGTCAAAGCACAAAGATTTCCTCCCATGTGATTTAGTTTTAAGGTGGGATGCAAGGAGGGAAGAAACAGCGAAACATGGTAAATTCGATCACCTTTGGTATGGGCCATTTAGAGTCTCATCTCTCGAAGGAAAAAAATTCTTTCCTACTAGAAAATCTAGACGGTGAAATCCTCAACGCCCTTGTCAACGGGCATTACCTAAAGCATTATATGACATAAGCAGTCGCCAAAAAAAAAAAAAAAAAGATGTGTATATTTATATATAGAATTTTTCATATATATATATATATATATATATATATATATATATATATATATATCATTACGCATTGCTATTTCGATTTTCTTTTCCTTTCGTAAATTGTTGTCACCTTCAAAAAGCCTCGATAACCTTCATATTTTCCTTTTTACAGGTTTCCAGCTGTAAACAAAACGAGCAGGAGAGGTACACAGAAAGTCGTATATCGGATAATCAATTGGCTTAAAGAGGTGATAAAAAAGACTTTTTGATATTTTGGAAAGAAAATGAAACGGTAAGGTAAAGGTGAGATTTCCTAAAAGACTTGTTTTGAAGGGCTATCAAAGAAAACCAAGATAACCTCATAAGATACAACAACATCGTCTGATAAAAGAACATTTCCATCGTTAATCGTTTACGAAAGAATAAAGTGAAATAAACATGTCACTCAAAGTAAAGAACCCCCGAAAAAGATTTTCAAGAGTCAATTTTGATTTTTTGACCTCTATTTTTCAGTTTATAGATCTCCATCTGTCACCCATTTATGTTTTTTGGTTTACCTTTGAAAATCCAACATCTTTCCGGTTTAGCATACGTAGGGAGAATAGATTACGTTTTAACCTCGAGAGCTTCAAAGCAGATTGTGAAAAGTAAGCTAGTCTTCACAACTCCTCAGTCCCTTACTAAACAAAGTGATGCTTAAGTGATCCTGACTTTTCTAGGTTTTTCAACAGTTTCGGAAGATTGAGGCTTGCTCAAATAGGAAACTCCAAAAATTAATTTTTCCCTTTCTCCCTGCGAACGAAGGTGTTGTGAAAGTTAAGGAAAGGTTGGTACCGAGTAATCAAAGTAAGTTGACAGACCTATAATGCAAAATATTACACAGATATCAACCCTCATATAAACTGATTGCCCCCATCTTCACGCTCTAAAATAGAAAATTATAAGACAGGTGGTGAAATGAAATTCAGAAATGATTGCCCTCGTCTCAGTGTTTAAATGCATAAATATATTTTGAAGTGGTGAAAGGAAATTCAGTAAAAAGGGCTAGATAACTTCACCGGGGTACTGAACAGGCTCCCTGGCAGTGAAGCAATATCTGAGATATATGTAAGGCTGTTATACATGAATATCATTCTACTCTAGTAACCAATTCTTTTTAAAACCTGATCTACATCCCAAGTTCAGACAGGGCTTCCTGATTAAAAACATATAATTTTCTTCTTTTGATGCAAGCCGGTAACCACAAGATCTGTTGGGTCTCCTAGAACTGTTTTGATTGTCTCAACGCAGACCTGAATTTAGTAACAAGAAGGAGAAAGTCGTGAAAGGGACTACAGCTAAGTGCAAAAAGTTTCTGAGTTTTGAAAGCTTTTCGAAGGTAAAACACGAGTCCCTTTCCCCTTAGGTATCATATTCTAAGAAACATCTTCACTAGATTAAAGCCATTGACTCAATTTACCTAATATAAGCACGTGGTCTATTGTTCTTCCCGTCTTGCAAGAAAACGGGATCCCTAGCTGGAGCCTATGTTGGAGGCGCCTTTGTTTTTTAGCCTTTTTTTATTTTTATATCTTAATGCTTGAAATCGAAAGCTAGTTTTTGTATTTTCCTTTCTTTTCCCCAAAATCTCAGAAGTCTCATCGCGCAAGCAACGAAAGTTATCATACTCTTAAGGCAAGATTTATTTTTTAATCCTTTAAACAAGTCTCTACTTTTTAACCTCAGGATGTCGCATGTCGAAAGTTATAGATCACATAGTTTACAAATCCCGAGGGGAGAAACGGCGAAATAATCTTAAAAAGTTTACCCAGATCAGTACCGAGAGTAAAGATACTCTAAACCACAGCTAAGAATCATCGGGATTTTGTGTCTCAGTGTTTGCTAGCTCCAAAAGTCTTACCATCATAACCCCGATAGCCGAAACCGCGAGATTCTTGTTTTAGTAACCCGGGTTAATGTTAAAGGTAAAAATTTTAGCCGCGGTTAAGCTCTATTGGGAATTCGCAACTCGACGTGTTTTCCCTCAAAAGTTATACCTTCGAAACCTTGAGTCGCGAAGTCGCGATATAAGTATAAATGTAATTAATCAAACACTTGATCCATTTTTGTCTTTCCTTTTTATTAGATCATATCATTGCGATCTCGCGATTTCGCAACTCGGCATATGAGCCTCTCGGGAGCTATACCTTCGAAGCCCTAAGTCGCGAAGTCGCGATATAAATAAAAACGTAATTAATTAAACACTTGATCCGGGTTACGTTTTGTATTAACCAAAGCTAATTGTCGCAATCTCAGGTTTTAGAGGTGTAAAGGGTTAAAGTGAAAACTCTCGATGAGGCGAATGCCGAAATATTAATTAACATTTAAAAAAAAGCTTGATTAATTAAGCTAAGCCAGCATTTCCATCGTTTTAATACGAAAATTAATATGCACAGTCTCCGAGAAAATTTTAAACTTTCTTTGCGCCAACTTGCATTACGAACTGTCAAAATTTATGACATTAATCAGAAATGAGGCGAATTGACAAGTAAGGGTTTGGTTTTTATTGCTAAATTTATATTTAAGAATGATTTGATAGTTCTGTCCCTAAGGACGACCTAGTTTTAAATAGTCGAAGACATGGATCTTTTATTTGTTGTCTCAAATTTCATTTCTATTCTACACAGAGCCAACTTTTCGCGAGCGAACTAATTTCTGTATGTATACATATTTTTATCGCAGGGAGAACTAAAGTAGAATCCCCCACCATGGCCCCTAAAGCCACTGTTGAGATTTCAGGACAAGGTTCAGACAACGTTTCTGATACTTCACCTTGAGGTGTTGACTCTGTCAGGACCTAGTCATATATTTCTAAGGTTCTACAGTCTGAATTGGTAGATGTTTCGGATGATTCCAGTGAAAATGAAAAAGACAACCTAATCACCAAGTATAAGATCGTTGTCCAGGCTCAAATGCATAAAGTAGCAGCTAGGCCACGTTTTCTCCCTTACTACAATATGATCTGATGGGCATTAGACCATGTAGATATACCAACCAGAACCATCGTCAATGAGCAGAGGGTCACCATTGGGACTTTCAGACCCAAACAATTGCAGGCTATGTACAAGTTGCCAGCTGTGTCGAACTTTGTTTGCAATGCCGAATTCCTAAAGAATTTTAAACAGAAGGAATGTGTGCAATACGACAAGACTATGTGTGGTTTGATCAAAGATTGGGTTTCACACCCTGCGAAGTTCAGGGCGGACAGTAATGGTATATATTCAATAGCTTCTCTAGAACCACAGTTCAAATATATCGCTATGATGACCTGTAGATTATATGGGAGAGAGGACACCACACATTTTTTCCTTCAGTGGGTGCCTCTAATTCACACGGTCGCCGAAGGTTGTTCCTTCGACTAGGCTAAACTAATGTCTGATAGTTTGACCAATCGAGTAACAGAATATCAAGCGCAGAGGGAGAGCAGAAAGATTGCTTCATTCTTTATGTCCACGTATATCATGGACGTCGTGTGTTTTCTAACACCTTTTCCCTTGATGAGTTGGAGCTGGACTCCATCAGAGGCTGAGACCATCCATGTCTACCATTCAAAGCTATGGGAAGACAAAGCCTTAGATTTTGTGTATGAAATATTTAATTGGGTGATGGTACCGCTGCATGTCACTATCTTCGGCCACCCGCCACCCAGGATCTCAGACAGTATCGCGGTAAATCTGAGCAGTATAGCCGACTGGTACATGGAAGCAAAATTTTCATATCTCAGGGTTTTCGACACTTATGTTCCTCTGAATGCCTTGCCTTTATTCATACCCGATAGGCCGACTTGCCATGAGATTGCTAGACAAACCGTAATCGGTGGTGTAAGCAAGGAGCTTAAGGGATATTCTAAGAAGGTATGGCCACCTTTTCCTATTCATTTAAGTTCTTATTGTTTGTTAGATTTCGGGCATGCTAAAGCTGAGGCAGCAGCCTTGGAGGACATGAAATTGGTTCATGTCGAATTCAAAAAGCACGATCCACAAAGGGTCGTAAGTAATCACTTAGCCAGTTGCGGGCTAAAAAGGTTTGAACATGAAAATTCGCCCTCGGATGACAATTTCCAAGGCACGAGATCTTATGCCAAGGTTTTGGCTTGGATACAAGCCCTGGCACCCGAAGAGAGGGTCGATGTTTTAAAATTCCAATAACATCGACGGAGTTGTCTTCCCCCAGTATTGTGGGGTGAGTATCCAATAACATCATAGGTGCAGCAAAAAGAAGCCGAAGGCTCCAAAGATACAACATCCAGACAAGAAAAACACCAAGACAAGGGAGAGCAAACTAGGAGTCTGAAACCAGAAATAAAAACTCTCGATCCGCCGAAAAAGTAGACTCCAGTTACAACTCCAAGCCAGTCAGCTAAGCAAATTAGAGATCCCATCGCCTCCATTACTCCCTTACAATCAACTCAAGGGAACATAGATGCAAGGTGGATTTTCAACGAAGAATTGAGACCTATAAGGATGGAAGAGCTCCCTCCAAATGAGTTCTTTTTTGATAAAAAGAGAAAAGTTGTGGTAAAAAGAGAATTTTATCAAGAAGCAGGATCAACGACCAAGAAATTTAAGGTGTTGACCGATGAAAAATACAAGAAGAAAGAAGAATTCGCGACAGAAATAGCCGGGACATTAGGGGTGTTTGCTACGGAAAACCAATTTTCAGTCGGGGTTTTGAAAAATCAGCTAAAGCAAAAAAATTGCCTCATCAAAACCTTGGAAGTGAAACTAGCCACAGCAGAGGAGGCTGCCAAGGACTAGGCAATCATAGGGATAGAACAAGCAAGAATGGACGACAAAAAGGAAATTGAGCTGCTCAAAGCTAAGCTCGAACAAGTAGAGCTAGTAGCTCAAACCAGTCAGATACAGGTAGGCCAGCAAAGAGACTTGATTGAGCAGCTATAGGTTAGATTAGAGTTCACTGAAATCCAAGTTATAAATATCGGGATATTCCAATCCCAGGCTATGGAGATTCAGAGTAGGGTTTTTGCAGCCCAACGAAGTTTACTTGCCAAGGTAGAAACGATTCGGGACAATTGTCTACTTAATTATCAAGTATTAGAAAACTTATCTGTTAGAGAGAGAGAAGCTGGAGCAGCTCGGGTCGCATTTCAAGAGGTTGTAATAGCTACAACAAACAGGGAATTGGGAAAAAGTTCTAAGTTTTCCATTTCGGAACAGACCCGAGGTAATATTTTGTTGAAAGAATGGGAACGCAGCATATCAGAAGGCAAATTGCAAGCCAAGAAGGTAAGGAAATCCTGTGAAGAGGCTTTCGGTTCTATATATGGAAATATGTTAGGCATTGATAGCGAGAGTAATGTTGAGATGCTAAGCCAAATGGATATGGCGAAACTATCGCTTGATATAAATGAGAAAGAAGAAAGAGATTCGGCCGAAGTCTCACAAGTAACTATGGCAGACATACTTCAAATAGATAAATGTATTATTAAACCAACTGTGCAATTGTGCGCTATTGACACCCTAGACCGACAAATGGAAGAAAAGTTGCCGCAATTAGTCAGAGATTGTTACATTTTTTAAGCCAATTATCAAGCGGAACCTTCAAGGTTGATATCTCCGCTGGTGGAAAAATGTGTCACTTGTATTGAGCATGTGAAGGGGCAGGCTTCTAGTACTAAATAGAGACAGAGGTAAAGAAATGAAACGATTGATCTCCTTCTTGTTGTAACTGAAAATCCTGGAACGATTGAGATTCCATCATATGTAAATCTGTATAAATATACAATAGAAGGAAGAAAAAAGGGGCTGGACCTTTTTGGGTCGATTGTAATAGAGATTTTTCTTCCTCGGGAGTTAATACAAAGCAAATCCGAAGATTCTCGATTCTGTCACGACTCTGTTATGAGTTTGTTTCCTTGTATTTCATATTTCATTTCATTTCATATATGTATCTGATGAATGTTTCGCTATAATTTAGTACAACCTCTACTATAGTGAATAAATTTTAGTTTTCTATATTGTTTACCGTTGTTCCTATGTACCAGCTATCAACAGGTATAAGACCAGTGAACACTTTAGATTTCTATATATATTTTATGCTTCATCAGGTTATTTCTTTATCTTTTTCTTCCTTTGTTTACAAGTGAGATTCTCCCTCGATAGGAGCCTTACATGATAGACAACTTAATGTTTTTCTTACTCCTCATACGCATTTATTAAAATATAACTCAGTTACGGGAAAGGGCCTTTGGTTTGCACCCTATTTTCACTACTAGAGCTATAAACTCTCCTTTATACGACCGAAATCGAGACAACATCTAAAAAGTATTGAAATTTTCTTATTATTTTGTTCCTCTATGACTGTCCCTGTGACAAGACAACCTAATATTGAACCTGGACTATCAGATCAAACACATATTGCCTTGAATCTTTTTGACACTATTCTTAAAACAGCCACTACCCGGGTCGAACTGGAACTTTTGTGGGCAGTGATTGAAAGGGACATAAACATCCAGGAAAAGTTGGAAGCTAGACAACAACCTAGAAATCAACCCTAGCTTCCCTTGCCGAAGGTTGACATTTCTTCCTTCTCTACCCTTTACTCACTTTCAGATGCCTAGACACTGTACTTCTAAGCCTTAAGTATAGACTCTGGAACAACATTGGTGAAGCCATAACTTAAGGGTGTTGGTTGACTGCAAGTTGTTGGTTTGGATTTAGAACATGGTATTTCAATAGTAACAAGTGTGAATGCATTGGAGCCCAAACTCTGGGAATCTACCTATTGAAATACCTCCATCATCCTGAGCCCAACTGGGTCATGATGAACCCTCTAATCTAAGCTCTGATCAATCTCAGGACCTTGAAGAAAAACCTTGGGATTCAGAATTGTAGGAAAAGTGTAAGGGACATCATCCTTTGGTTGAACCAAAAGTGGCTCCTCCACTTGTAATGGTATATGATCTAACCGTTCTTGAACCACTGATGTGATAGGAAAGGATGAAGCCTTTGTTGATGTTTTGGTAGCTGCGGGAGGTATTAACCTCCAAGTGTAACCCTTGTACTTAGAATAGAATATTCCAGGAGTAAGAGAACCATTAAACAGATGTGTGTAAACCCTAGAAGAGAATTCGACCCAAGGAGAATAATAACAAAGAAATAGAAGGCCCCAGAAAGAGAAGTCGGCCCCACCTGGAAAAGTCACTTGGACAGGCTAGTATAAACAAGGAGGCGCCTAACTCATTTATACACACTCTCACTCACTCAGAAATATTGCACAAGTCTAAGGAGGAATTGTGGCAGAAGCTAGAGCACAAGTCTAAGGAGAAACAGTGACAGCTAGGGTGCAAGCCTTTCTGGTATCTTCTTCTTGTGCGCTTCTCTTGGTAAAGGTACGCTTTATTCGTATTGTGTTGTTGTTGAAGCAATGATATTTTTGGTTAGGGTTTATCTATTGGTTCTAGTGTGGACTTCCCAGAATCATTCTATCTAAGAAAAATTATTTTGCTCGTAGGTGGCATGTGTGGATGCTTATGGTTGGGTGACAATGATGTGACATTGTCTATGGTTAAACGAACATATCAAAATTTTAAAATGGTTTCAGAGTTGGTTTCCTTCATTTCGATCGAACCGTTGGAAGGAAGATCCTCAATTTCCCCCATTTTCAAGCTCGTTGAACAATTACTTCACCCACCAAGAAATTCTCCTAAGTAGGGCGCATCTTTTCCCCAAATAAGATCTGCAAATTTATGAAGTTGAAAATTTAGGGTTTTCTCATAAAACCCTAGGTCGTCAAGGTGTCTGGCATTTAAAGGTTGAGTTGAAGTTGATTCTTGGGGAAAATGATTATCAGTACTAAGCCTAATGAAAATCTTGAGGGTGCTGACAACTTCCGAGCATGGAAGTATAGAGTGATGCTCATTATAGAGGAAAATGATCTAGAAGTTTTTATTGAAGAAGAAGTTGCGGAGCTAGAGGGAGATGAAGCTAAGGCAAAGCACAAGAAGAATTCGGTTAAGGTAAAGAGGATCATTGCAGATTCTATCAAGGATCACTTGATCCCACATGTCTCATCGTTGAAGACCCCAAAACAAATGTTTGATGCCTTATCCCGATTGTATGAAGGCAAGAAAATCAACCAAAAGATGACCTTGAGGACACAACTCAAGAATGTGAAGATGAAGAATTTAGAAAATATTCAATCTTACTTCAATAGGTTGTCTCAAATCAAAGAACAACTTGAAGCTATTGGAGACACAGTTGAAGAAGTGGAGCTATTAATGACTACATTGATTGGTCTCCCAAAATCTTGGGAATCATTTATTCAAGGAATTTGATCTAGAAGAAATCTAATGAAGTTCAACATGTTGTGGGAAGATTGCACTCAGGAAGAAGCTAGACTTGCAGCAAAAGAAGAGAATTTGGGCAATGATGATAAAGCTCTAGCAGTACATGCAAGAAAAGGAAAGAGCAAGAAAGAGGATAATCCCCACGAGAAGTTTCAAAGGTCACGAAAGTCTCAAAAGGATTACTCTAGATTAAAATGTTATTATTGCCAGAAGATTGGACACATTGCAAGAAACTGTCCTCTCAAGAAAGAGCAAGCCAAAAAAGGAAGAAATAAGAGACATCATGCTCATGTTGTAAAAGATGATGAACCTACTCAAAAAGGAACAAAATATTATGATTCAAGTGAAGAACATGTATTCATATAAGCTCTTACAGGAACCGTCACTCATGGAAGTGACACATGGCTTGTTATTAGTGGTGCTTCTAAGTACATGACCGGTTACAATGATTCTCTCTCAAATATAGTTCAAAAAGATTCACCTCATAAGGTGAAGCTCGGTGATGATTATCAGTATCCCATCAAAGGAGTAGGAGAAACCTCCTACAAGTTAGATTCTAGAAAACCATTGAAGATAAAGGATGTCTTGTATGTACCTGTTTTGAAGAAAAATATCCTTTCCATCTTAGCATTTGAAGAGAAAGAATTCAGAGTCGCTTTTATCGACGGTGAAGTTCTCATGTGGCCAAGGGGAAAGACTCTTGATGATGCTATTGTGATTGGTGTCCAAGAAGGAGGTCTCTACAAGTTAAAGGGACACTAAAATTCAAAATTAGTACACAACACAATAAATCCAAGTGAGCTATGGCATAGAAGGTTCGCTCACTTACACTACAAAGCATTACCTATCGTAAGAAAGATGGTAATAGGTTTGTCAGAGATTCAAGTGGATCATGAAGGAACATGAAAAGGATGCGCACAAGGCAATAACACGAAGAATCTATTTCCAAGTAGTGACAACAAAGCCAAAGGAGTTTTGGACATCATGAATTCATATGTGTGTGGACCAATGTCAGCCACTTCACTTAGCAGGTATGTAAATTATGTTTCATTTATTGATGATTTCTCACATCAGACTTCGATTTATTTCTCGAAATCAAAAGGTGAAGTATTTAGCAAGTTCAAAGAATTCAAAGGCCTTGTAGAAAATATTTATGAAAATAAAGATTTTGAGATCAGATAATGGAGGAGAGTTCACCTCATATGGCTTCAAAACATTACATAGAGAAGTTGTGAATAAGAGGGAGCTCTCTACTCCGTGCAATCCTCAACATAATGGTGTAGCAGAAAGAAAGAACCATATGATAATGAAGGCAATAAAGGCCATGATTCACGATCAAGTCTTGCATATGCACCTATGGGCAGAAGCAACCAGAACTGTTGTTTATGTGTAGAACAAAAGTCCTCACTGTGCACTTGGGAACAAGACACCAAAAGAAATGTTTACAGGAGAAAAGCTAGAGGTCAACCACCTATAGATATTTAGTTGTCCAATGTATGTGCATGTTCCCAAGGATAAAAGATCAAAGTTGGATCCTTCAAGAAAGAAGGGTGTATTTGTTTGATATAATGAAACATAAAAGGCATATAGAGTCTACATCCTTGGTTATAGACAGATCGAGATTAGCAGAGATGTTACCTTCAATGAGGATGCAGCCTTCAGTTGATCAAGGTAGCATAATACATATGAGATACATCATGAGGAGCCTGAAGCTCCTAGAGTTGTAGACTCAGATGTTGGTAATGATGTTGTGCTAGAGGAGCATGGTCCAGAGGAGCATGGTCCAGAGGACCATGACAAGGTAGAACCTCAAAGACATGCAGAAATCATTACAATGAAAAGAAGACCAACTTGGGTTCGTGAGATTATTCAGGATGTTGAGAAGCATGGTGCTCCAGATGGATCTTTGAGAGAAAGCAATAGACCTCGACCATATTCCAGTTATGTGGCATTGTTATGTGATATCATTGATGCTTAGTCTACTTGTTATGAAGAGGATGCAGAAAATAAAGTATGGAAGGATGCCATGATTGAGGAATACCATTCCATCATTAAGAATGATGTTTGGGATGTGGTTTTGAAACCGAAAGAGAAATCAATTGTAAGTTCCAAATGGATTTACAAGAAAAAACACTCAGCAGATGGAAATATCCATAAATACAAGGAAATGTGTGTGGCTGGTGGATTCTCCCATAAAGAAGGAATAGATTATGAGGAGAAATTTTCTCATGTGGTAAGGTACACTTCGATTAGAGCTATACCTGTGATAGTTGCAGTGATGAAATGGAAGGTACATCAGATGGATGTGAAGACAGCCTTCCTTAATAGTGTAGTGGAAGAAGAAGTGTATGTGGAGAAGCCACAAGGATTCGAGACACATGACATAGAAACTCATGTGTGCAGATTGAAGAAAGCCTTGTATGGGTTGAAACAAGCACCCAGGGCATGGTATGGTAGAATTGATAGTTTTCTGATGAGATTGGGCTTTACCAAGAGTAAAGTAGATCCTAATCTTTACTTCAAGTTTGAGGATAGTGGACCAGTGATATTACTATCGTATGTGGATGACCTGTTTCTAACAAGGGACGAGAAGCTCATCAGAGAGTGCAAGAGAATGCTTGCATCTGAGTTCGAAATGAAATACCTGGGTATGATGCATTACTTTTTGGGTCTAGAGTTGTGGGGAAAACCAAATGAGATTTTCCTATGCCAAGGAAAATATGCGGTAGAAATCCGATCCATGCCCACACTAATGGTAACGAACCTGAAGTTATTGAGTGATACTTCTTTAGAGATAGTGGATCTCACCATGTATAGGAAGATGATTGGTTTGTTGATGTATTTGATGAACACTAGACCAGATATTTGCTTTGCGGTGAACACTTCAAGTCAGTATATGGTTGAACCAAGACATGTTCACTTAGTTGCAGTAAAGCATGTTTTGAGGTACATGAAAGGTACAATTGATTATGGACTCATATATGTTTATGATCATGAGATAAGCATGCAAGGATATACTGATTCAAATTGGGTCGGTAGTGCGCAAACCTGAAGAATACATCTAGATGTTGCTTCAGTATGGGATCAACTATGATCTCATAGTTTAGTAGGAAGTAGACTAGTGTGGCGCTCAGTACGACTGAGGCAGATTATATAGCAGCATGTTCAACTAGCAGTGAAGCAGTGTGGCTTCGGAAGCTACTTGCAGGATTGTTTGATCTCGAGTTAGAGGTGACTTGTATCTGGTGCGACAACCAGAGTTGTGTGAAGTTGTCAGAGAACCCGATGTTTCATGACAAGTCCAAGCATATCGAGATCATGTACCATTATATCAGAGATATGGTGCAGAAGGGAGCAGTGAAGATCCAGTATGTCACTACAGACGAGTAGATAGTAGATGTGTTGACCATGCCTCTATTAAAGATAAAGTTTAAATACTTCATGGACAAGCTTGGCGTGGTCCAAAAGAACGTCCCTCGTAAGAGGGAGTGATGAGTCACATATGTGATTCTTGGGGCAGTAGCTTGCAGAGTGTGGTAGCAACAAGTGGTCATTGACAGACACGTTGCTAACTATGGCACCAGTCAGCATGACCTCGCACAAGGTCAACAAATGTCGATCCTTCAGGGTTGGCGAGTTTCCTAGCTTTTCAAGTTGGAGGGCCAACCTGTATGGTTGGAGGTGTTTCCTAGCCTTGGGCTAGATGGGTAGTGTGTGTACACTACATTGTCTAACCTTCATGGTTAGATGTCTAGTCACTTTGGACTAGATGCATGGTGTGCCAACTAGAAGAACTAACTCTAGGGCTAGTTTCCAGATTCTGTGTGAGCTAGTGAGTTGCAATTTCCCAGACTCCGTTCAGATTGGGTAGTAGCGCAGTTCTATGTAAACTAGTTCAACTGCATATTTCAAATTTTGTGTGAGATGGATAGTTGCCTAGTTCAGTGTGAGTTGTATGCCTAGTTCAGTGTGAGCTAGATGAAATCCATGTAATAACATAAGGTCCGAGTGTACGATGAGGTTGTGCCCACTAGAGAGATGCTACATGTGTTGATGAGGCCCCAGATGCATGACTATGACATGTCCATCATATATTCTCTGTGTGTGACTATGCCAGAGAATGTGTGGCTATGATGGTGATACTTGTGACATGATATGTTTGATCATGAGATGGCCTGTGTGGATATGGTGATGTTACCTATAGACTGGTCTGCAAGACCATGCGAGTCTTGCCCATGCCATGTGAGATGGATGGATGTGTTTGAGACCAGTGCATGAAGAACATCTTAGTTAATAACTCCCTAGCTAAGAGGGGGTGTTGATGTTTTCATAGTTGTCGGAGGTATCAACCTCCAAGTGTAGCCCTTGTACTTAGAATAGAATATTTCGAGAGTAAGAGAACCATTAAACATATGCATGTAAACCCTAGAAGAGAAGTCATCCCAATGAGAATAGTAATAAAGAAATAGAAGGCCCCATAAAGAGATGTCCACCCCACCTGGAAAAGCAACTTGGGCATGCTAGTATAAATAATATAAATAAGGAGGCGCCTAACTCATTTAGACAAACCCTCACTCACTCAGAAACAATGTGCAAGTCTAAGGAGGAATTGTGGCAGCAGCTAGAGTGCAAGTCTAAGGAGAAAAAGTGGTAGCTAGGGAACAAGTCTTTCTGGTATTTTCTTCTTGTGTTCTTGTCTTGGTAAAGGTATGCTTTATTGGTATTATGTTGATGTTGCAGCAATGGTTTTTCTGGTTAGGGTTATCCGTTGGTTCTAGTGTGGACTTTCTGGAATCATTCTATCTAAGAAAAGGTTATTGTGATCAAGGGTTGCATGTATGGATGCCTATGGTTGGGTGACAATGATGTGACATTGTCTATGGTTAAACGAGCATATCAAAATTTTAATAGCCACTTGTTGACTCATTTCTACTTGGTTAACCTATGGTAGCTCCTCTTGAAATTTTTCATCTTCACTAATGAGAGGAACCAATGAACACTCCTGAGTATTCAAATCTTCACCTTCATCTTCTTGGAACTCTGCATATGACTCAAATGTTGCAGCTATTGGTTTTGTATAATCTAAGCCGAAGGAACCATCATGTTGCTCATCTCTAGGAAATTGATATGGTGCAAGTTACGGTTCATCTTTAGTAACAAGGACTTCATGCATTGCTTTAACCACTGGTAGTTGAAATTCATGGATCGAAATGAAACTGTAGGCTACGATAAAATGTCCTTCTAACTTAATAGCAACAACTTGGGCCTTGTCCATATTTTGAGGTTCCTTATGCCTGAGAAAAATACCAAAAACACCATCAAATGCCTCAAGATAATAATTTAAAGCATAAGCATGATTAGGACTTATGGTAGAAGGGATCTTATAATAAATCTTAGAAAAGCGAGCATTAAAATCAATGATAGTCTCATCCCCGTTCTTTTTAATATTATCAAAAGCATTAATTAAGGAAAAGTTTTCCAGCTTATCTATCCATCATTCAATGAACTTCGCTTGGAATGAATCACAACCATCAATGGAGGCATCGGGAAGGAATTTGTACCACGTTCATGCCTCCCCCTCAAGGGTCGACACAAACATCCTCATGCTCCACCTCAAAATCATCCAATAATTTAGAAAAAGCAGCCAAGTGATCCTCAACTGATTCTCTCGACCTCCTTGCAAACAAAGGTATGCATTTAAGCCATTTACGTGTAGATAAGTCATGAGGATAATTTAGGAATGCAACAAAACTAAGTGGGTCAAAATGAGAAAATCTCCACCTTACTGGTGGCCTCACAGTTGCAACCATATTGTTAATCTGAGATAGAAACAAGTGCAGTTGCTACCCTACTAGCTTGAGATGAAAATAAAACCAAATGTGAAGGTATCGAAATTATACTAACCATAGT